>CM029012.1:225259525-225324525 GCA_016801055.1 Panax notoginseng | reverse complement strand
AGTCGTTGATGCTTTGAGTAGGAAGGTGGTGCAAGAATTTGTTGATGCTCTCACTGTGGTTGAGACAGAGTTTCTTGACAAGATCAAGGATAATCCCAAAGTCACTTCGTTCGCAAGTACAGGAAGGAGTGGTTTGAAGGTATTGGGTTAATGATGATTTAATGTATGCAAAGGGTAGTAGGTTGTATGTTCCTAGAGGAGGGAACTTGAGGAGACAGATCATGCATGAGATGCATGACATAGAATGGGCTGGTCACCCAAACATCGAGAGGATGTTGGCGTTGCTGTCTCGTTCTTATTACTAGCCAAAGATGGAATTTGACGTGGAGGTGTACATCTAGTCTTGTCTATTATATATGTCAAGTGGACAAACTTGAAAAGAAAAGTGTAACATGCTTGTTGCAGCCTCTTCCCATTCTGGACAGACCTTGGCAGTCGGTATCAATGGATTTCATTTCGGGGTTGCCGAAGGTTGATGGGATGAGATCGATCTTTGTAGTGGTTGATTGTTTCTCCAAGTATGCGGTGTTCATCCCAGCACCACATGCTTGCACAACAGATGTTGCTGTTGGATTATTTTTCTATGACATACTTTGGGTTGCCGGAAGACATCATAAGTGATCGAGATACGCGGTTTACGGACAGGTTTTGGATAGTTCTATTTGGCTTTGATTGGGTCTGAATTGAAGTTCAACACGACAAATCACCCGCAAACAGATGGCTAGACTAAGAGAATGAATGAGTTGCTCGCGGAGTATCTGCGACACTATGTGACTGCGAGTCAAAAGAACTAGTTAGAGTTGCTGGAACCAGCGTAGTTTTGTTACAACTTGCATTAATCTTTTGTTGCGGGTATGAGTCCCTTCGAGCTAAGCCTCGATTATCAGTCAAGGACTCCGAATGATGTGGCAGTGCAACATACTGGTGGTAATTGTACTGCTACGTAAAGATTTATAAGGGCACGAATAGAGTTGCTTGAATTAGTAAGAGACAACCTGAGCAAAGTAGTGAGAAGGATGAAAAAGTATGCAGATGCACACAGGAGGCCGCTTGAATTCAAAGTGGGAGATATGGTGTTATTGAAACTATCACTACAAATCTGAAAGAAAATCAGCAGTAAGACTATGCAAAGAGGATTGGTTCCAAAGTATGACGGTCATTTCGAAGTGTTAAAGAAAATTGGGGTTGTGGTTTATCGGGTGAAACTTCTGGATAGATTGAAGGTTCATCCTACGTTCCATTTGAGTTAACTTAAGCCTTTTCAACAAGAATTACTTGATGTTGGTAGGAAACAAGTCAAGGGGCTCCGCCAGTGATCAGAAAATAATTTGACAAGGATGTCGAGAAGATTTTGGCTCATTGGACTAAAGGTCAGTGCAAGAAAAATCGAAGAACAGACTACTTAGTGCATTGGAAAGGTGAAGATGAGGTAAACGCGTGTTGGGAACGGGATGTAATGTGACGCCCCCAAAATAGGTATACACGACCCATCTTGGATCGCCAGAAAATACACTACTAACAACTTCATTTATACAACTGTCGTGCAGAATACGACGACTCATATATTGTGAGTTTCAATACAAATATTGCAACGCATATAATATGACAATATTCATACTCAAGTTATTACAATGCCATCTAAAGTACAACAACAAATATTTTAAGTCCCCAAAGGAACACCAGAAGATTTTTGTCCTCCTCATTCTAATGGAGTGCACTTTTGACGCTTCCAAATTCTGATTCGCCTCATCCTATTGTTGTTCACCAAAATTAAAAATTAAATGATGTATAAAACATATCACACACATTTTAAGTTCTCAGTACAATTATTATGCCACATCGTTTCATAATTTGATTAGGATTGTGACTAATTTGTATCACCACTTTATACTCATGTTCTCTCCACTAGTCCCAGCTACACTTTTATTACCTGAAAGGGGTGGTGAAGTAAAAGGGTGAGCATAAATAGCTCAGTAAAGAATATCATGACTTAAGATAATTAAATTATCAAATAATTCAGATAATTAGAACATATGGTAGAAGATAAAAGTTTTCAACCACAATAGTAGCGGAATTAAAAATCCATTAGAAGAGTTAAGTACAACATAATGTCTACTATCTCCTCTAGATCAAAAGTGTGACGCCCCCAAAACAGGTATACATCACCCATCTTGAGTCACCAAATACATGGTACAAATTTTAAATACAACTTAATAATACAACTGTCGTGTAAAATACGACAAAACATAAACTGAAAGTTTTAAAACGAATAGTCTTCTAAACAGTATTCAACTCAAATGGTGTCCTCAATACAATTATTATCACATTATTTCATAGAATAGTGAGGACTACGAATGCTATCATCTGGACCGTCACTCCGTTCCCCGACTAGTCACGGCTACGTTCTCATTTCCTGAAGAGGACAATGAAAGCAAAAGGGTGAGCTCAACTAGCCCAATAAGAAATATTATGACTAAGATAATACATAATAATTTATCGTTAGCCTTCAACAGTGTTAAACGGATAAAATATAACAAACATCAAGTTTAACTGCAGCGGAACAAGCAATCCATTAGAAGAGTCAAGTAGAGAATAAAATCTACTATCTTCTATGATTTAAAAGGTTTTTCATCACTTTTATCGCTGAGACTTAGCTTAATAAATAATCCACATCATCCCTGTACTACGGCCAAGGATATTCATTAGTATCACGACCACAAATTATTCATGCACTACGGGCCAAGAATATTCGTATATTCATCAATGGTCATGATCATGCCAACAACTGTCCATCAATGCACTACGGGCGAATGAGGACTTTTACCACATTATTTTATAACATTACGGTCATGATTATATCGAATAATCCCTTGTCATAATCATACCAAGTCCATCTATGCACTACATGCCACAGATGACTTTCAACATAATATAAAATGAGGATGATGACAATGATATAAGAATTCAATAAAACAAGTTCAAGGATAAATTTTTAAAGATTTATAATTTAATTTATTCAGAAATCAATAACGTCCAAATTGTCAATATGATACTGCTTTGTGGAATAAAATTCAAGAATAATAGTGTACCAAAAATAATTTGGACCGAAAATGAATTAATTTTTATCATGAATAGTACCCCAGGTGAATAGTACCCCGTGAATAGTACTTCGGGAATAGTAATTCCGTGAATAGTACTTCAACATGAAAAAGTTAAAACTTATCAAGAATGCTCAGAATAATATTTTTATGAAAAGATACTGGATGAAGCGCAAATATCAAGGATATTCTATTAATTTTATAGAGTATAGAAGTCAAAATTTTAACAAAACGAGTATAGAATTTGAAATCTGAAACGAAATAATATTACTTACATACTACAGAGTATGGAAAAAAATATTATTTCAAGCGAATATTGAACAAAATAACATCCCTTACCTTGAAACGAAGAGTATTCCAACTGGTATAGCGGGAATATTCTTGAAGAAAACTTTCACTGTTTTTTACGCTCAAAGCTTTCTAAAACTCTAAGAAAATACGCTCAAGATTATAGAAGAAGAATTCTCTGATTTTGGTGTGATTTTCAATTCTAACTTAAGCGTCTATTTATAGGAAAATGCTAGAACGCCATAGGAGACTAAATAATAAAATAATTTTTTTTTCTACGCACACTTCTTTGAAAAAATTTTAGCCACCACAAGTGGGGCTCACTAAAATCAGCCACCTTTCCCAACAACCAAAAGTGGGGCCCACCCATATTTTTAATAAAAATATTTTAATTTTTGAAACTTCAATAATTCATAATAAATAGCCCTTTTACCAGAAAAATACGAATTTTATGTCCTTTCCACACGAAATCGAATTCTTTAAAACTTTACAGAAGAAAGTTTTTTCAAATTCCAAACAGAAAGTATCCAAATTTCACAAACGGACAATTTTCAACACCTCTTAAAATTTATAACAAATCATAAGTTAATTTTTAATGGTTCAAAATTTATGGACATATACTCAACTTATATATGCATAACATATCCAAAAATCACAACGATCCAACGGTCGGATTAAAATTATAACTCACGCAATAGAGCTTTAAGAACACCGATTTAATTTTTTAATACTTCCAATCCGACAAAATACTGATAAAACACCTCAACATTAATTCCTTCATTTATAACTACCTAAATTAAATATTTTCCTATCCATCATTTATGTCCACATAAAATAAATATTTCCTTATCATATAAATCAATAATTAATTATTCATAAATAATATTACAGAATTATAATAATGACAACCAGACCGTTCCCATGAAAGAGGGGGCTTTCCGATAAGGATTTCTCCTTACTGACGTGCAATTAGGTGACCAAACCTTTCCTTGATAGAACTTTCTAGACATTGCCAATAATGTTATCTAATAATATTATTCAAATAATATGAATTATTGATTTGATAATGGAAAATACTGTGTAGTGACAATTATTGAAACAACAATAATATAAAATATCAACGCAGCAATTATTGAATCAATAAAATAAAATATTAAACAGTAATTACTGTAACAATTATTAAGTAGTCTTCTTACGTAAGAATCAATAATTCAAAAATACTGTGCAATACCGTGTACTACTGTGCAACCCCACGTATTACTATATTTTAACCACCGGGTATTCTAACAGTTTAACGGTAAAACTTTCGCCGTTATTTTATAAAAAGATATTTTTGTCGTTTTCTCAATCCGACAATAATTCTATTGTGGGGTCCACTAATGATTGTGCCGTCGTACGAATATTTCCTGTTAAAACGAATATTCTCCGACCAATCGAATATTATATAACAACTTGCGTACTTTACAAAATTTATAAATATTGCCCACAACTATAACATTATATCAAATTCACTCCATAATATTCAAAATGATATTTATAGAAAATTAATCTTTATTCTTAAAAGTTGGGGTCTTACAACCTCCTCTTCTTATGAAATTTCGCCCTCGAAATTAGGGTACGTACATGGTATGTCGAATAGGTAAGGATACCTTAATTTCATTTCAGATTCTAACTCCCAGGTTATTTCCTCAACATTGTGGTTTCTCCACAAAACTTTGACTTGAGGTATAACCTTGGAGCGTAAAATATGCTCATTCGTATCCAAGATTTTAACAGGAAACTCTTCATACGTTAAATCTTCTGCTATTTCGTCCGGTTCTAACTCAATAATGTGGTTCGGATCTTTCACATATTTACGTAACATAGATATGTGAAAAATGTTATGAACACGAGACATACTTGGCGGTAAGGTGAGTCTATAGGCCACAGTTCCTACTCGTTCGAGGATTAAAAATGGGCCACTGAATCGAGGATTGAGCTTTCCTCTCTTTCCAAATTTCGTAACTCCTTTCCGTGGAGCAACACGTAACAACACATGTTCTCCAATATTGAATTCCACGTCCTTTCGATGAAGATCAACATAACTCTTTTGTCGATCTTGTGAGGTTTTTATACGTTGTCGGATCGTTTGAATCTTTTCTGTATTCATACGTACCAACTCCGGTCCCAACAACGTTGCTTCACCCACCTCATCCCAACATACTGGAGAACGACACTTTCTTCCATACAACGCCTCGAATGGAGCCATGCTAATACTTGCTTGATAACTGTTGTTGTAGGAAAACTCCACCAATAGTAAGAACTTGTCCCAACTTTCCTTGAAGTTAAGGACACAGAGTCTTAATAGATCTTCAAGAGTTTGAATAGTCCTCTCTGACTGCCCGTCCATTTGAGGATGATAAGTCGAACTAAATCGTAAATTCGTGCTCATAGCTTTTTGCAAACTAATCCAAAATCTTGAAGTGAATCTTGGGTCTCGATCAGAAACTATGGATACTGACATACCATGCAATCTTACAATCTCGTTTATATACATACGAGCAAGACGTTCAAGTGTATAAGTTTCTCGTATAGGTAAGAAATGATCAATCTATCAACAATGACCCAAATCGCATTTATGCCTTAAGAAACCTTTGGAAGACCAGTAACGAAATCCATGGTAATGTGCTCCCACTTCCATTCTGGAATTTCAAGCGGTTGTAATGGACCTTTTGGTACTTGATGCTCCGCCTTGACTCGTTGACAAGTTAGACACCTTGAGCTAAACTCCACGATCTCTCTCTTCATATTGCTCTACCATAATGTGTGTCGAAGATCATGATACATTTTGGTACTCCTAGGATAGATTGAAAACGGTGTGTTGAGCGTCTTCATCATGATTTTATACTTTAAATCAGGGTCGTTAGGAACACAAAGTCTAGAGTTGACTCGAAGTATTCTTTCTTCATCGATTCTTACTTTCGGCATAGCACCTTCTTGCACTTTCTTCCTCATACGCATCAGCTCCAGGTCTATAGCTTGAGCAGCTTTAACTTTATCGATTAAAGTCAGTTCTGCTCGTATATTTGCTATCATCACATGGGTCCTTGGAGTCTTTAACTCTATCTCCATCCTTTGCAAGTCATATAAAACGGGCCTTTGAGTTGACTATATCGCACTCGTACCGGCATATGATCTTCTACTCAATGCGTCAGCTACTACGTTCTCTTTACCAGGATGGTATTGAATGGTATGATCATAATCTTTCAGCAGTTCAAGCCAACATCGTTTCCGCATGTTGAGTTCCTTCTGGGTGAAGAAATATTTGAGGCTTTTATGATCCGTAAAGATCTCTATTTTCTCCTCATACAAGTAATGCCTCCAAATTTTAAGTGTGAAGATAACAGCTGCCAACTCTAGATCATGAGTAGGATAATTCCTCTTATATTCTTTGAGTTACAGAGAGGCATAGGCTATGACTTTCCCATGTTGCATGAAAACACATCCTAACCCTTTGCCCGAAGCATCATTGTAGATGACAAATCCCTCCGAGCCAGATGGTATTGTCAGAACATGTTCTGAAATGAGTCTCCCCTTGAGTTCTTGAAAACTCTTCTCACATTCCACGCTCCAACCGAATTTTATATCTTTTTGAGTCAGCTGAGTTAATTGAGTAGCGATTCGAGAAAATCCTTCTACGAATCTCTGATAATAACTAGCTCAGCCGAGAAAGCTACGTACTTCGGTCACTTATTTAGGTTGCTCCCAGCTTTGAATAGCTTCAATCTTTGACGGGTCAACAAATATTTCATGACTTGATACTACGTGCCCAAGGAATGCTACTTCCTCAAGTCAGAACTCGTATTTCTTCAACTTTGCATAAAGCTTATTTTCACGAAGCTTTTGGAGTATCAGCCTCAAGTATTGCTCATGATCTTCATGGCTTTTGGAATATATGAGGATGTCATAAATAAAGATAACCACAAAGTGATCCAAATATTTCTTGAATACTCGGTTCATCATATCCATGAAGACAGCATGAGCATTAGTTAATCCAAAAGACATGACTAGGAATTCATAATGCCCGTACCGAGTTCTGAAAGTCGTCTTTGGAATGTCATCTGTTCTAATCTTTAACTGATGATATCCGAAATGAAGATCGATCTTTGAAAAGAATTTGGCGCCTTGCAACTGGTCAAACAGGTCATCAATACGTGGCAATGGGTACCTATTCTTGATGGTGACATGATTCAACTCCCGATAATCAATACAAAGTCGCATACTCCCATATTTCTTTTTCACGAATAGAACAGGAGCACCCTAAGGAGACGTACTAGGACGAATGAAACCGATGTCTAACATTTCCTATAATTGGGTCTTTAACTCCTGAAGTTCAATAGGAGCCATTCGATATGGGGCTTTGGAAATGGGTTTTGTACCAGGTTCAAGGTCAATATAAAATTCAATTTCTCGTTCTGGAGGTAGGCCAGGAAGTTCTTCAGGGAATACGTCATGAAATTTATTAACAATAGAAATATCATTCAAAACTGACGTATTTTTGTTTAAATCCGTGACATGAGCTAAGAAAGCTTGACATCCGTTTTTCAATAAACGAATAGCTTTATGGCTTGAGATGACAGTGATTGATTTTAATGTTTTGGTTGCTTGAATTTGCATAATAGGTTGGTTAGGAATATGAAAGCTAACAACCTTAAGAAAACAATCAATTTTTGCATGATGAATAGTTAACCAATCAATCTTTAGAATTACGTCAAATGCAAGTATTTTCAATGAAATAAGATCGACAGGTAATGTGAGGGTACCGATTTGAACCAAACAAGACTTATAAACAGTGGATGTAATGAAGGTTTCTCCTAACGGAGTTTCAACAGATAAGTCAAAGTCTAATTTCTCCGGAGTCAAATTTAAACGTTGAGCGCAAGTAGGAGAAATAAAAGAATGGGTAAAACCGGTATCAAATAAGGTATAGACTTCGCTAGAGTTTATGATAAGCTTACCCGTGATGACCTCATTCGGGTTCCTTGCTTTCTGGGAGGTCACGGTAAACGCTCTCCCTTGAACTACCGGCTTTGACTTTTCTGGGACAGCCTTTAGTGCCTCCATCCCAGCTGGACTTGTCTTCGGTGCACGACAAAATCGGGCTAGGTGACCTTCTCTTCCATAATTATTACACGCTTTGGACTGCATTGCGCATTTTGGACTGATGTGTCCCTCCCCTCCGCATTTGAAGCATATGATAGGTGGTCATTCTCCTTCCTTAACAACGGGTGCTGGTGCTGACGTCTTTCCATCATTGTTGAATCTCCTCTTTTTTAAATGTCCACTCTTATTGTCTTAGCCATGATTACCACCGAAGTGGTTACCATTTCTGACATGTTGATTCCCTCCACGTTTGTTGTCACCGCTTCGATGACTACTACCACTGGTATTATCATTTTACCGGCTGCTCTCTCTTGGTTAGGTTGACTCATTATCACGTTCCAATAACTAAGCCCTATTCACAACATCTGAATACAAGCAAAGTTTGTGAGAGATAAGGTATTGACGTATCTCGGGTTTCAAACCTCTTAGAAACATCCGCGTCATTCTCTCCTCATTATCAACAAAGTGGGATGCAAACCGGGACAACTCAGCAAACATGGCTTCGTACTATGACACGGTCATGTTGTTTTGCTCCAGTTTAATGAACTCTACCTCTTTCATGTGACGAATACTTTCAGAAAAGTACTTGTCATTGAATAGTTCTTGGAACTTCTCCCAAGACATCTTTAGTGCGACAGGTTGAGTACGCTTTACAGATTCCCACCAGTAATCTGCTTCTGCCAGCAACATGAAGGTAGCAAAGGGAACCTTTTGCTCCTCGGAGCATCCCAAGACATCAAATATCTTGTTGATCTGCTTTATCCACACCTCCGCCTTATGTGGTTTTGGCTCTCTAAAAAAACTCCGGTGGTCCCAGCTCCTTGAACTGTTTAGCAGTGATAGTCTGAGAGTTGCCAGTGTTTCCACCTGTATTTCGGACAGGAGTCTCTCTTGCCTGATGTTGCATGAATTGCAGAAAACCTCTGAACAATCCATCATTCATCATTTGGTCAGTGTCGTTGTTTGCATGATGATTGTTGCCTTCCTGATGTACATTATCCTGATTGTTGATCTGTGGAGAGTCAACGGTCTCCTGTGCTCCATTGCTATTCTCAACATTCTCAGATGTTATTTTCAAATACTGCCACAAAACAAGGGCTAATTGACATGTCACATATTATCCCTATACTCTAACTGACCAATTAAATACCAAATAAACTTAGGTAGGTGTGACAACCCCAAAATAGGTCCATTCCATCCAACCCATTCTGAGTAGCCAAATACATGGTACAGAAAATAACTACAACTTTATTACAACAATTGTCGTGCAAAATACAATAACACATATGTTGTGAGTTTGGATACAAATATATACCAAATGTGACATTGGACACCATCATGTATCAGCACCTCACAAAGGTACCTTACATAAAGGTACAGTCAAAAACTGTTTTAGAAACTAGAATCTTTGGGAAGTGCTCAAGGAAACCTTCGTACATGGGAGGCCACGCGTCTAGGTTATGATAGATATCATATGGCCACAGAATTATCCTTGGTTGACCCAATAGACCCCAAAGAAAAACGAGAAGATTACTATCATATTCTTCCCAATGGTGAGTCTTCTCTTGACTTATCATTATCTCTACTGTCTCTAATTGAGAATTATACTTCAAACAAACACCAAGATTATATAGGTAGTGCTCGTATATAAACTCAGCAAGTGGATGAGCACATCCCTGTCTTATGATGACACGAGGTTGTATGTCGTTAGACATCTTGTATGATAGTGGCAAACCACCCTTTCAACGTTGGATACACCTTACCCTATTGGATTCACCAAATATAACTACTAAATGAACTTTTCTATACTGCTTCGGGAGAACATCCACAGCTAGAGACCGCCGTTCTATTTTCCCGTTACCCTCGCTCGACCCAGCTACACTCTTATTACCTGAAATGAATTGTGAAGCAACAGGGTGAGCACAACTAGCTCAGTAAAGAATATCATGACTAAAGATAATTAAATTATCAATAGCCTTCATCAATAATAAATCAGAGATTTAGAACATATGGTAAATGATAAAAATTTCAACCATAGTTGCAGCGGAACGAGCAATCCATTAGAAGAGTCAAATAGACTTATAAGTCTATTATCTTCTCCATGTTAAAAATCCACCAACAATATTTTATCCATGTAACATCACTCAACAATTCCTTTCCACAATCATATGAATAACTCATAATCATAATTGTGACTATAAATTTTTCTTCGCACCTAGGACGAAGAATATTTTCATCACCTGTCTTTACCTGAAACATCAAAGATCATGGTTATACCAAATCACAATTCCTGTTTATAATCATACTAACAAATCCATCTTTGCACTACGGGCCAAAGATATTCATCAACAAACCATCTTTGCACTACGGGCCAAAGATATTCATCAACAAACCATCTTTGCACTACGGGCCAAAGATATTCAACAACAGTTCATCTTTGCACTACAGGCCAAAGATATTCATTAACAGGTCATCTTTGCACTACATGCCAAAGATATTCATCAACAATTCATATTTGCACTACAGGCCAAATATATTCATATCTCAAAGAAATATATAATCATTTCAGAATTTATATAAACAATAATTATAACCATGTTGATCAATTCACCTTTGCACTTAAGCTTAAGATATTCAATTATAAATTCAATGGTCATGATCATACCAGTCACAATTTAACTTTGCACTACAGGCCAAAGAGAACCCTAGTCATGATCATACCAATAATCTACCCATCTTTACACTCCAGTGAAAGAGAATTTCAACATCAGGATTATAAAAATGTTATATATGATGATAAAAATAATATGATCAACATATAGTTTTAATCTCAAGAGTAATATTCGTAACTCATGAATAGTAAATCGTGAATAGTAACTCATGAATAGTAACCCCGACACAAAAGATAGAAATTCCACAATAAAATCCATACCAATATTTCGGTATAATAATATTGAAAGAATAACATTACTTAAATTTATAAACAATTTATTTTAATTGTTTACACTTTACTAATTAATGCATTTAATCATCATAAAATGCCAACTCTTACAATTTCATCATCAATAACCAAAACCCTCATCAAAAATCTGCATATACCTCATATAGGATTCTCAAGCCATAAAATCCTATTTTCCAATTTTCTTTCTTCACAAAACATATTTAATTCATTTACTCATAACTAGACCATTTTCATGAAAAATACCAAATCAGTTCCAAAAATATTTTTTTTCTGGGATTTAGCATAATATAGTCTCATAGTGAACATATATTTTTCTCAGAATTTTTAAAAGTCATTTACTATTTTTCATATGGCCAAAATAGCCGAATATTTAGACATTTATCAAAAATTGTACTTTTGTCCAAAAATTCTGAAATTTACAGAGTATACTTCTATCATACACATGTACTCCCAATAAAAATTTTATCAATTTTGGAGTTAACCACAAGGAATTATAAGCTGTTACTTTTAAAATAGTCTTTTCTCATAAAATTCATAACTCTCAATCTATACATCCAAAAATCACCATTTTTGGACACAATCAAGAAAACTCATCAAAATATCATTTCAAATTTTTTTAGAATTTTTGAAGATCAGAAAAATTACGAAACTGAAAATCATAACAACCCTTAAAATCCCTTACCTCAAAAGAGCAGTACTTCTGATCGGTATAAGGCTGAAGGAAACTTGCACTGATGAATAGCAACTCACCAAGTATCTAAATACTCACAAAATACACTCAATAATCTAGAGAGAGAAAGAGAGAAAGCTTATGTTTCTGGTGTGATTTTCAATTCTAACTTAGCCCTCTATTTATACGAAAAATTTTGGTAGGTTTGACCTGCAACCTGATGGCTTTACTTGCTATTCCCACCCACCACATTTGAAATATAATTCAGCACATTTCTTTACCAACCACAAGTGGGGCCCACCAATTCTAGAATTTTCCACCAAAATGATAAACTCCGAAAATTCAACAATTTTTGAACCAGTCATCTCGTAAAATTCATAATAAATCATACATTCATTTTTAACGGTTCAAAATTTGTGGGCATATACTCAACTTATATATGTATAACATATCCAAAAATTATCACGATCCAACGGTCGGATTAAAAATTATAACCCTCGTAAAATATCTCAAAAATCTTGATTTTTAATACCTCCATTCCGACAAAATACGGATAAAAACCTCAACATTAACTCCTTCATTTTTAACCACAAAAATATATCCCTCATTTATATCCACATAAAATAAATATTTCCTTATCATTTGAATCAATAATTAATTATTCATAAATAATATTACAGAATCACATTTATGACAACCAGGCCGTTCCCAGGAAAGAGGGGGCTTTCCAATAAGGATTTCTCCTTACTGGCGCGCAATTAGATGACCAAACCTCTCCTTAGACAGAACTTTCTAGATATTGCCAATAATGCTATCTAATAATACTATTCAAATAATATGAATTATTGATCTGATAATGGGAAATACTGTGCAGCAACAATTATTGAACAACAATAATACAAAATTTCAACGTAGCAATTATTGAATCAATAAAATAAAATATTGAACAGTAATTACTGTAACAATTATTGAGTAGTGCCTTCTTACGTAAGAATCAATAATTTCAAAAATAATATGCAATACCGTGTGCTACTGTGCAATAACGCGTATTACTGTATTTTAACCACCGAGTATTCCAACAGTGTTAACGGTAACAACTACGCCGTTATTTGTAAAAACTCAAATTTGTCATTTTCTTCACCCGACAGTTATTCTGTTATGGGGCCCACAAATGGCTGCGCCGTCGTACGAATATTCCCCGACAGAAAGAATATTCCACGACCAAACGAATATTCCCCGACAACAATGATTATTTTATAACCACTTGTGTATTTTGAAAAAATTTCACATTTCACCCATAACTTTAACTTTTTATCAATTTAACCATTTACTGAATTGTAATTATAAAAAAAATTGAATACTTTTATTTCATAAAATTCGGGGTCTTACAGTAGGTCATACTAGCGAAGGAATTTCGCGTCTCTCCCCTCCTAGTTCTTGTCTCACATCTCAGCCAGGGATCATATCCCTAAGCTTTGATACTAACTGTGACGCCCCCAAAACAGGTATACATCACCCATCTTGAGTCACCAAATACATGGTATAAAATTCAAATATAACTTAATAATACAACTGTCGTGTAAAATACAACAAAACATAAACTGAGAGTTTTAAAACGAATATTGTCTTCTAGACAGTATTCAACTCAAATGGTATCCTCAATACAATTATTATCACACTATTTCATAGAATAGTGAGGACTACTAATGCTATCATCTGGACCGTCACTCCGTTACCCGACTAGTCCCGACTACGTTCTTATTTTCTGAAGAGGACAATGAAAGCAAAAGGGTGAGCTCAACTAGCCCAATAAGAAATATTATGACTAAGATAATGCAGAATAATTTATCGTTAGCCTTCAACAGTGTTAAACTGATAAAATATAACAAACATCAAGTTTAACTGCAGCGGAATAAGCAATCCATTAGAAGAGTCAAGTAGAGAATAAAATCTACTTTCTTCTATGATTTAAAAGGTTTTTCATCACTTTTATCGCTGAGGCTCAGCTTAATAAATAATCCACATCATCCCTGCACTACGGCCAAGGATATTCATTAGTATCACGACCACAAATTATCCATGCACTACGGGCCAATGATATTCGTATATTCATCAATGGTCATGATCATGCCAACAACTGTCCATCAATGCACTACGGGCCAATGAGAACTTTTACCACATTATTTTGTAACATTACGGTCATGATTATATCGAATAATCCCTGGTCATAATCATACCAAGTCCATCTATGCACTACATGCCACAGATGACTTTCAACATAATATAAACATGAGGATGATGACAATGATATAAGAATTCAATAAAACAAGTTCAAGGATAAATTTTTAAAGATTTATAATTTAATTTATCTAAAAATCAATAACGTCCAAATTGTCAACATGATACTGCTTTGTGGAGTAAAATTCAAGAATAATATTGTACCAAAAATAATTTGGACATTAAACGAATCAATTTTTATCATGAATAGTACCCCGGGTGAATAGTACTTGAGTGAATAGTATCCCGTGAATAGTACTTCGGGAATAGTAATCCCGTGAATAGTACTCCGGCATAAAAAAGTTAAAACTTATCAAGAATGCTCAGAATAATATTTTTATGAAAAGATACTGGATGAAGTGCAAATATCAAGGATATTCTACTAATTTCATGGAGTATAGAAGTCAAAATTTTAACAAAACGAGTATAGAATTCGAAATTTGAAACGAAATAATATTACTTACATACTATAGAGTATGGAAGAAAATATTATTTCAAGTGAATATTGAACAAAATAACATTCCTTACCTTGAAAGGAAGAGTATTCTAACTGGTATAGCGGGGATATTTTTGAAGAAAACTTTCACTGTTTTCTACGCTCAAAATTTTTTAAAACTCTAAAGAAATACGCTCAAAATTATAGAAGAAGAATTCTCTGATTCTGATGTGATTTTCAATCTTAACTTAAGCGCCTATTTATAGAAAAATGTTAGAACGCCATAAGAGACTAAATAATAAAATAGTAATATTATTTTTTTACGCACACTTCTTTGAAAAAAATTCAGCCACCACAAGTGGGACCCACTAAAATCAGCCACCTTTTCTAACAACCAAAAGTGGGGCCCACCCATATTTTTAATAAAAATATTTTAATTTTTGAAACTTCAATAATTCATAATAAATAGCACTTTTATCAGAAAAATACTAATTTTATATCTATTTCACACGAAATCGAATTCTCTACAATTTTACAGAAGAAAGTTTTTTTAAATTCCAAACAGAAAATATCCGAATTTGACAAACAGACAATTTTCAACACCTCTTAAAATTCATAACAAATCATACGTTAATTTTTAATGGTTCTAAATTTGTGGACATATACTCAACTTATATATGCATAACATATCCAAAAATTACAACGATCCAACGGTCGGATTAAAATTATAACTCACGCAATAGAGCTTTAAGAACACCGATTTGATTTTTTAATACTTCCAATCCGATAAAATACTGATAAAATACCTCAATATTAATTTCTTCATTTATAACCACCTAAAATAAATATTTTCCTATCCATCATTTATGTCCACATAAAATAAATATTTTCTTATCATATAAATCAATAATTAATTATTCACAAATAATATTACAGAATCACAAAAATGACAATCAGGCCGTTCTCAGAAAAGAGGGGGCTTTCCGATAAAGATTTTTCCTTACTGGCACGCAATTAGGCGACCAAACCTGTCCTTGACAGAACTTTTTAGACATTATCAATAATGCTATCTAATAATATTATTCAAATAATATGAATTATTGATTTGATAATGAAAAATATTGTGCAGTGACAATTATTGAAACAACAATAATATAAAATATCAACGCAGCAATTATTGAATCAATAAAATAAAATATTAAACAGTAATTACTGTAACAATTATTAAGTAGTGTCTTCTTACGTAAGAATCAATAATTTAAAAATATTGTGCAATACCGTGTGCTACTGTGTAACCCCACATATTACAATATTTTAATCACCGGGTATTCTAACAGTTTAACGGTAAAACTTTCGCCGTTATTTTATAAAAAGATATTTTTGTCATTTTTTCAATCTGACAATAATTCCGTTGTGGGGTCTACCAATGATTGTGCCGTCGTACGAATATTTCCTGTTAAAATGAATATTCTCCGACCAATCGAATATTATATAACAACTTGCGTACTTTGTAAAATTTATAAGTATTACCCACAACTATAACATTATATCAAATTCACTCCATAATATTCAAAAATGATATTTATAAAAAGTTCATCTTTATTCATAATAGTTGGGGTTTTACAAAAAGTCCATTGTTAACATTTCATTCCTATAATACTCATCAACAGTTCTTTGTTATAACCAAGGCAAAGAGAACTCTCATCATCTGTCTTCACCTAAACCACCACATATTATAATTAAATCACAATTTGTATTTATAATCAGGTAAATCAACAGTCCATCTTTGCAATACAAGCCTAAAATATACAACTGTAAAATCAATAACGCTGAGACTCAGCTCAATAGTATCACGACCACGAATTATCCATGCACTACGGGCCAAGGATATTCGTTTTTTCACCAATGGTCATGATTATACCGAATAATCCCTGGTCATAATCATGCCAATCAACAGTCCATCTATGCACAACTGACTAAAGATGACTTTTATCACATTATTTATAACATTACGGTCATGATTATATCGAATAATCCCTGGTCATAATCATACCAAGTCCATCTATGCATTACGGGCCAAAGATGACTTTAACCACATCATTTATAACATTAAAGTCATGATTATACCGAATAATTCCTGGTTATAATCATACCAAGTCCATCAATGCACTACGGGCCAAAGATGACTTTAACCACATCATTTGTAATATTATGGTCATGATTATACCGAATAAATCCTAGTTATAATCATACCAAGTTCATATATTCAATACGGGCCAAAGATGACTTTCATCACAATATAAGCATGACAATGATGACAATGATATATATAATTAATGAACATAAATAATTAGAACAATAAGATAAAATAGATATTAGTGATTTTCAACTTAATTATCCAGAGTTCAAATTGCTAACATAATATTAGATGAAGCACAAACTATTAAGGATTTTCTAATCCTTTCAAGAATTTTCACCACTTAATGATAAACTGAATAAACGAATAATAATATCTTACCATAATATGGAGTATGAAAGAAAATTATATTCCTTTTATCATAAAAATGATACCCTCTAACCACAATAATGATATCCCTTACCTTAGCCTGTGACTTGATTCTGCTTTCTGTGAAATTGATCAACTTAAACAATGCTTGCATTCCTTATCTACACTTGGAGTAACATTACACTCAATAGAAATACTCACAATATTATACTCACAATATTGAAGTAAAAGAATTTTATATTTTTAGTGTAGTGATGGTGTGTGTTTAGTTGCTCAACCGGGCAACCTATTTATACTGAAATTTAGTAAACAACCAGCACACCTGCTTTGATAAAATAACCAAATGAGATATACAATAATGATAGTAGAATTTATGGTCCCACCGAGAAAAATTAAACCAACTTGTACACGTTTTAACAAAATTTATTCAATAATAGAGTTGTGATCCATACTACTTTTAGAAAAAGTAGAGTGTCGGCAAGTCCTGCCAAATTTATTTTTGTAAAAAGAAAATAATTGAACAAACATCTGCATATCATACTTATCTTTAATCATCACCCTTTTATTCATCAATTATTTACATATTTTTAATCTTTCAACAATTATTAACAAAGACTCACAATACTGCCAATTGGTTTAATCATATCATATAATATGAGTCACTGTACAATAACTACTGTGACAATTATTGAATAGAAGACTGAGTGACTTCTTACGTAATTAAGAATCAATAATATGAATCACTATGCAATAATTAATATGACAATTATTGAATGAAATGCATGGTGACTTCTTACGTAAGAATCAAATCAATACCTTACTATAAATAATTTAAATTCTATTAAAAGTAGGGATCGATACCAAATCATATTTATCTCGAATAACATATAAACCAACTAATAATTCATTATTAATTCAAGTTATCTTTATTTATTTCATAAAATTATTATTCATATTCCAAAACTTTAGAAGTGAATAATAAAACTTGAAAAATCTAAAATCTCATATATGACAACCCACTATTCTGGTATTATCACCATTTTTACTTTAACAAAAATATTATTTTTGTTTTTATATCATAACTCATTCGTTACTTGTGCGTTTACATTCCGACACCTCATGAGCTTACTAACACTTCTAAAATCTTTAAAATAGTATTCTAAAATTTTCAAACAATTTTCACATTTTTCGGATTATCCAATAATTTTCTATAATTATTTCTATTTATAAAAACTATCATTTAATAGCTTCAAAATAGAAATACTAACTCCACATACTTTTATATCTTTAAAACATAATCAATATTAACCTTACATTATTATAATATTTTTCAGTAGAATTCATAATTTTCCACCATTCATAGAATTTCTATGAATTTTTTTTATTTTTAAACTAACCATAAATAACTTAAAAATACAATAAATAATTATGTTATTCAATAATTTATTAGAACTTCCCAAATATTATAAAATAACATTATAAGATTTTTCACTAAGTTTCATAATTTTTCATCATTCATAGAATATTCTATGAATTTCTTCTATTTTCAAACTAACTATAAATAGTTTAAAAATACAATAATTACTTCTGCTTTTCAATAATTCATCAAAAATTTACAAAAATTCTAAGATGATATTATAAGCATTTTGTAAAAATATTTCATCCCAAATAATTTTTCTGATAAATTAATTATAAATTCTAATATACAGAAATTTTAATAATTCATAATAATTAGCACTTTTATCAGAAAAATATAGATCTTATGTCTTTTCCATGTAAAATTTAATTCTCTACAATTTTGTAGAAGAAAGTTTTTCCCAATTCTAACTCTAACATAGAGAGAAAGGCTTACTGAAAATTCTGCTACAAAAATTTCTGGATCAGTCACCTCCTTAAATTCATAAAAAATCATACGTTAATTTTTAACGGTTCAAAATTTGTGAACATATACTCAACTTATATATGTATAACATATCTGAAAATCAAAACGATCCAACGGTCGGATTAAAAATTATACCAGTTTTACTCAAACTATCACCACGAAAAATTCACAAAGAATTTTTGGGTGATTCAAATTTCTGTGCTTAGCTTACTTCCAGGGCTTTCTTTTTATATATAGCTCATTTCTTAACTCATTATACACAAACAGTTATGGATTTTATAAAATCAAGTAGTAAACTAATTTTTTTGAAAATCTTCATATTTTGTTCTTCATTTGATTTCTAGATTTCTCTCGTTTGATCCTTGTTTATACAAGTTTAAATCATTCAATACGTACATAAGTATGTACTCTTTACATAAAATCTATAAAAATTAAAATTATCAATATTTTGAAATTACCTTCTTCTTCTTCTTCTTATTTCTCTTCTTCTGCTTCTATTTCTTTCTCCCTTTCTCTCTCTCTCTCTCTCTCTTCTTGAATTATTGCTACGAGAGGGAGTGAAAAATGAGAGTAAGTGTTGAACATTTGGCTTACTTAGCCAAAATTAATGGCCAACATCTTGGCCCTACCAATAAAAGAATTGACCAATGAGAGAAAAGTTGGGTGCATGATTTAAGGAGAAGTTGGAATCATTTGGAAAATAAACTCAGCATATGACTCCTCTTTTATTAGCTCATTTATCCGATTAAATATTCATTTGACCATTTATCAATTTAACAATTTACAATTTTAGAATAATAATCATAAATTAAATTAAACTTTTATTTCATAAAAGTCGGGATCTTACATGTAACATTATAGTAGTTTGAGAAATAGATTGCAGAGTATTAGACACACTTACCGACGAGGACATCATGCTCTTCTAGTGGGGGTGGTTTGTTAGCCCCTTAGTGGGTTGACACGCACTTGGCATGCAGGATTGCCAAATAGCATGCCAAGTCATGCCTTGACACTCAGACTTTCTAGGACAAGGCAACATTGGGCGGCAGTGTGCATCAATGTGCGATAGCCTGCGATAGCCAAGGGCACTAGACTCACTTTGCCGATAGTCAGGTAGACACTCAGTCATTATGCAGCAACGAGTAACATTGTACAACAATATGAGGCGCTGGGCCACAGACTGGACCTCTGGCCAAAACTAGTAGATCTGGAGGATTTGCATTATGATTCTTTTGACACACCTGATATCTAGTCCTTGCACTTTGGAAATTTTCATAAGTACTACTATAGGGGGTGCTCTGTGAAGGTCACCTGAGCCATAGGCAGGCTGCCATGGGCAAAGTGTGCGAGATATTGAGGCATTATTGGGCTCCTTTACAACAATGTCAAACATCGGATATGCATGTGGCTTTGGATAAAATCAAAGACTCATTCATGGGTTAGGCATAATCGAGCAAGATCGTTGTTGAACGAACGTTTGGGCATGGCATATGCGTTGGGCTTAGCATGTCAAGGCATGGCATGGGCTGACGCCCAACATGCAAGCATGGCATGGGTTGGTGCCCAACATGTAAGAAGGCTGATGCGTGTGGACAGACATTTTTGGACTAGACGTGCACAACAGACTTGGACAACACCTTGGGCAAATGTGTGGTCTAGATGGATATGCGTGTGGGCTGAATGGGAAAAACATATTATGGCACATGTTAGGAAAGTTCGTGGGCTGAGGCATAAAACAATGTGGGCTGACTGGAGCAAGAACCAACTGACGTGCAGTTATGGGCGGTTGCTGACTCAACCAACCTCCATACACATGACTGACATGTCTCTAGCCAGGATGCACAACATGGGCGTGCATATCTTTTAGTGGGCGGTTACACATTCAAAATGTTGGTTTCCTATTGGCTGAATGTCCTAGCAGTTGGGGGTATCAACTGCAGCCTAGATTTTGTATGTATATTTATATGTACAACATTGGGCTTGTATTGGCAGATATCACTGAGCAAGTGGGAGTGTACAAGCCCTAGTCATATTGTGCTCCTTGTTATTGAGTGAGCAATAAAAAGTTGGGATCTTGTCCTGTAAATTGTGTTGGCTTGTGTGCGTTGCTAAATTATAGACTGTGCTTGTGTGTGATTGTTGCGACTGATTTGGCGAATAGATCAGTGCATCACAGGTAGAGCATTTGCCGCAAAAAAATTAGTGTCAGTTTGTACACCCTATGACAACAACCCTATACCAATTTGTACTTGATGCGGTCAATAACGTCTATTCTATCACACGCGACATAACTTGGGAGGAAAAACGACACGTTAAAAATCATAAAATACCTATAAAGAAAAAATTGCCAATTATGGTGTTATTTTTAGGTGGATCTTTGGTAATTCGCTACTTTTAAATTGATTTTTTTGACTCAATTTAAAAATAGAAAAATTTCTATATAAAAAAGAACGAGGAAAAAGTTATACAAAAAGAACTCTCCTTTTTTTAGCCTATATATAAGAGGAGATTATATGAAAAATGTAACTGATTCTTTAGTTTCTTTGGGTTACTGGTTGTCCGTCCGGAGTTTCGGGTTTAATACCAATGTTTTATCAATTAATCTAATAATCTAAGTATAATGCTTAGGGTATTGATCTTTTTTGAAAATAAAGTGTGTGCGAGTTGTTTATTTCAAGAATAAGTTTGATCCAACCAGCAGATTTTTTCCATTATAACTAGGATAAAAAGGTGCATGATCTCACGAATGACTTCTTAATAAAGTAATAAGTCACATGTAAGAACCAAGAGAAGAGAAACATTGTATATTTGTGCATAAAAAAGGATTCGGTTACTATGAAATTAACTTCATGGTAAGTTGGTTATGTGACCAATACAATGTTGACACGCAAAGAGAGAGATCACCTTCCGCCCTCGTGTCGACATTGTATTGATCAATTGAACAAAGTTAACTTCATACTAACTACCTGTTATCCCAAAGTATTATAATTATATACCAATTAAATAAACAGAATTAAAAGATAAATAATTTTATATTAATGACTTACAAGATGCAATTGACAAACTTTTAAAATCAAGTCAACTGTTGGACAGTCTCTCCTTAAAGCAGATTTCGTTCCCGCTATCGGTGCTTACGGATGGAACAATGGACGTCTACTTCCTAGGATAAAATGGTCTTCAACTCTCACAAGAAGCACTTCAATGGAAGAGTTCCACGAACCAACAAAATATTGTATACTCTCTATGACTCTTAATGAATGAAGAATGAATTAAATTTTAAGAACTTGAGAAGGATTAATGGTGAAGATGAAGTGATTGATTTGGGTAGATTTGGAACCTATTTATAGGTGTTTCCAAATACCCCTTTGAAGATATACATCCTTTCAAAAGGTTGCATACTTTTGAAAGGTTACACCTTTTTGATAGGTTGCATCCTTTTGAAAGGTTACATCCTTTTGAAAAGATGCATCTCTTTGAAAAGGTATGAACCAAAGGTCACACCTATTGGTTTTATTTCATTTATTTATATATATATATATATATATATATATATATATATATATATATATATATCCAACAATCCCCCACATGAATGAAATTTGGGTAAATTAATGCAAATGAATATGTAGACAGACTTGGAGAGAGTATCAGTGAACAAAAAATACTGAATCGGTGAAGGTAGCTTGTGGCCTTGAACCTTTCCTAGTGAAAGACTATCGAATTTACTGGCCAATCAGTGAACGTGATGTCTTGAACTGTTCAACCTTTTAGTGTAAACCGAGACAATAGAATTCACACAGTATTTTTCAATTTATTTTATTGGTTCTCATTATTGTGCCCATTTTGGCCTTGGACACCTCCTGGTTTCATGAGTGTGCTAGAGAATTTAGCCTTCGTTATTCTCATAGAAGTGGCCCCCTTCTCACTCACATAGGTAATTTCTATAAAGAGTATCCTGCTAATACCCCACTTGACCTTTTTATATTCAAGCTATAGAAATTATTAAAAATAAAGTTTATCCTGTTTCACTCGGCAGTTTATGCACTGTATCATCATAAAAATGGGAAGAAGTATTTATCTTCTCAGCGCTTACTAGATCACACATAATTAGGTTGTCCCTTTGAACCTATTTCTTGGGATCTCCAATCATTTAAGTTGGGTTTCCATTATGGCGACTCTTTAGGATTTTATAGGCTTTAAACCCATTCCCCTTGATGAACTTCTCACTTGCTCTCCAGGTATACCTTTCGTTAGTGGATCCACAATATTATCCTTTGACTTCACATAGTCAATAGATATTATACCATTTGAGAGTAATTGTTTAACAGTTTTATGTCGTCGACGTATATGTCTAGACTTACCGTTATAATTACTATTTTGTGCCCTACCAATCGCTGATTGACTATCACAATGAATAATGATTGGTGGCACTGGTTTAGGCCAAATTGGAATATCCTCTTAAAAATTACGAAGCCATTCTGCTTCTTCTCCTGCTTTATCTAAAGCAATAAATTCATATTCCATAGTGGATCTTGCAATACATGTTTGCTTAGAGGATTTCCATGATACAGCTGCACCTCCCAGAGTAAACACATATCCACTTGTGGATTTAGTATCATGGGAGTCAGATATCCAATTTGCATCACTGTATCCTTCAAGTACAGCTGGATATCTTGTATAATGCAATCCGTCAGTTAAAGTATATCTTAGATATCTAAGTACCCTTACTAAAGCCTTCCAATGTTCTTTTCCAGGATTACTCGTATATCGACTTAGCTTACTTATTGAGTATGCTATGTCTGGTCGAGTGCAGTTTGATAAATACATTAAACTGCCTATTTAGTAGTGAGATGAAGTATTGGATCAACAGGTGTTCTTACTGGACTTTTCTCATATTTATTATACTTTGCAAGTATTTTCTCAATATAATGAGATTGAGACATAATAAGTCCATTAGATATTCTGGAAATCTTGATCCCTATAATAACATCTGCTAGGCCCATGTCTTTCATTTCAAACTTGCTAATTAACATTTGCTTGGTAGCATTAATAACATCATTATTACTATCAATGATTAGCATATCATCCACGTATAGACTAACTATTACATATCCCCTTTGAGTATTTTTGACATATACACATTTGTCACATTCATTTATTTTGAAGTTATTTGATATCATAACATTATCAATTTTTTCATGCCACTGCTTTGGTGCTTGTTTCAAACCATATAATGATTTAACAAGCTTGCAAACTTTCTTTTCTTTTCCAAGAGCAATAAAACCTTCTGGTTGGTCCATATAAATTTCTTCCTCTAATTCACCATTAAGAAAGGCAGTTTTAACATCCATTTGATGTATTTCTAAATTGTGTATTGCAACTATTGCAATTAACATTCGAATGGATGTTATCCTTGTAACTGGTGAATAAGTGTCAAAATAATCAAGTCCCTCCTTTTGCCTATAACCTTTGGCTATAAGTCTTGCTTTGTATTTATCAATAGATCCATCGGCCTTCATTTTCCTTTTGAAGATCCATTTGCATCCTAGTGGTTTGGTTCCTGGTGGAAGATCCACCAATTCCCAAGTATGATTTTACATAATAGATTCAATTTCACTATTGATCGCTTCTTTCCAATATGAAGCTTCTAGAGTAGACAACGCTTCCTTCACACTTTGAGGTTCACTTTCTAGCATGTAACTTAGAAAGTCAGGACCAAAAGACTTGAAGATCTTAACCCTTTTACTACGTCTAGGTTCATCGTCATCTCTATGTTCATTAGACTCTTGGTCTATTATAGTTTGATGATTACTAGTCGTAGTATTATAAGGTCTTTTACGAGAACTTGTTTCTTGTGTATTTTTATATGGAAAAATATCTTCAAAGAAAGATGCATTCCTTGATTCTATAAATGTATTGACATGAATATCATGAATGTCTGATTTATGCACAAGAAATCGATATGCACTACTGTTATTTGCATAACCTATGAATATGCAATCAATTATTTTAGGGCCTATCTCTATCTTAACCCTCTTAGGATCAGGAACAATTACTTTTGCAAGACACCCCCACCCTCGAAGATATTTATAGGAAGGTTTTTGACCTTTCCATAATTCATAAGGTATCTTGTTTGTTTTCTTATGAATCAAATGGTTGAAAATAAAATTTGAAGATATTAACGCTTCCCCCCCCCCACATGTTATGAGGTAACCCAGAACTTATTATCATAACATTCATAATTTCTTTTAAAGTTCGGTTCTTACGTTCAGCAACACCATTTGATTGAGGTGAATAAGGAGCGGTAGTTTGGTGAATAATACCATTTTCTGAACAAAATTCTATAAATGGTGATTCATATTCACCACCTCTGTCGCTTCTAATAGCCTTAATCTTTTTATTAAGTTGATTCTCAACTTCTTTCTTATAATGTTTAAACATTTCAATTGCTTCATCTTTTGTCCTTAAAAGATATACATAACAATATCTTGTGCAATCATCTACAAAAGTAATAAAATATTTTTTACCACCTCTAGTTTGCACAAATTTTAAATCATATATATCAGTGTGAATTAAATCTAGAGGTTCTGAACTTCTTTCAACAGAATGAAAAGATGTTCTAGTTAACTTAGCCTCTACACATATTTCACATTTATGACTTTTGTCAATACTAAATTTTGGAATTAATTCTAAATTAATTAATTTACTTAAAGTACCATAATTCACATGTCCTAATCTACCATGCCACACATTTATAGACTCAAGCATATAAACAGAAGATGTGTTTTTATTATTAATAATAACATTTGGTACAATAGTCATGACGTTCATTTTGAACATCCCATCACACATATAACCTTTTCCAACATACATTCCATCTTTAGTAAGTACAAATTTATCAGCATGAAACACTAGTTTGAACCCTTTCTTGCTCAATACAGATCCAGAGACTAGATTCTTGCGAATGTCAGGCACATGTAGTACATCATTGAGCGTGAGTTCCTTGTCCGAAGTCATCTTTTACACGACCTTTCCTTTTCCTTCAACTTTAGAAGTGGATGAATTACCCATGAATAGTTGCTCACCATTTTCTATTGGTTGATATGTTGTAAACAGTTTATTGTCTGAGCATATGTGGCATGTAGCGCCAATATCAACCCACCATTCTTTAGGATTTTCCACCAAATTGGCTTCAGAGACAACTGCTGAAAGATACATGTCAGAAACTTTAGTAGATATTTCATCTATTTCTGCTATGTTCACTTGGGCATTTTTCCTTTTGAAATTCTCGTGCGTTTTGGGTTTGCGACAATCCTTTGCAAGATGTCCTATCTTGTTGCAATTATAGTATTTTTCTTTGAACTTCTTTGAAGGACCGCTTCCTTGACTTGGGTCTTCATAGTTGTGTTTCCTTTTCTTAGTTTTGTTACCACTCTCTATTACATTTGCATTGGATGTAATTGTAAGTTTTCCAACTTTCTTTTCAGACATTCGATTATCTTCTTCAATCCTCAACCTAACTATCAAGTCCTCGAGCCCCATTTCTTTACGTTTATGTTTTAAATAATTTTTAAAATCTTTCCAAGAAGGGGATAATTTTTCAATTACTGCGGCCACTTGAAAAGATTCACTTAAAACCATTTTTTCAGCATGGATCTCATGGATTATCAATTGAAGCTCTTGGATTTATGACAGTCTTTGTATCAACCATTTTAAAATCCAAGAATCTACCGACAACGAATTTCTTCATGCCGGCATCTTCCGTTATATATTTTTTATTCAAAGACTCCCATAATAACTTAGCAGTTTTGATTGGGCTATACACATTGTACAATGTATTGTCCAATCCATTGAGGATATAATTTTTACAAAGAAAATCAGAATGCTTCCATGCATCCACAGCAGCCAATGTGGTCCTATCAGTTTCATTATCGTTTACCACAGGGGCATCCTCATTTAAAAATCTTGAAAGATTCAATGTAGTAAGATAAAACAACATTTTTTGTTGCCATCTTTTAAAATCAACCCCACTGAATTTTTCAGGTTTCTCACCATGACTAACATGGGTAGGAACATTGATAGGAACATTGGTTGTGATAGAATTAGGCATAATTGAATTCGATAATTCCATAATTCTGTTAAATAAAATTAAATTTGTAAATACAATAAAATAAATCTATATTTAATATTATTATTTAGATTCCACTCAACTAATTCTTATATATATATGAAACAGATTGATTAGTTTTTATTTATTTGTTTATGTAAATGGGAAGGCATATAAATAATGTAGGAGACGTCCTTTGTGATGATGTACATGCACAGTAAATAAGATCAGACTATATATGGAGTATATATATAGATATGTATATATAATACATCAATATTTTAAGACCAATAAATCATGATCTACACACATGTATTGCATAACGATACATTAAATCATTATTAGTAATTATCTAAAAAAAAAAAATAAGTTAAACTGGTAAAACAGTAAACCAATCAAAAACAGAGCACCCAAATGACTACCGAAAACTAAAAATAAATAAATTGATATATGCGTATATAATATCTCTTCCCGGATATTTAAATCAAACTGATGCACTATAAAACCGAATCTTATTGATTCTGAATATACTAATATAGAAAGATTCTGTTTTACTAATATATATATATATATATATATATATATATATATATATATATATATATTCTGTTTTATATTAATAACTTAGTGAACCTGCAGAAGCCACCAGATTGTTTGTCCCTTCTGTTTTATATGTATTTTTCCCCTTTTGTATGAATATCAGTATATCACGTTCAAGATGCGATTATAATTTTTAGACACCTTTGTATCAATTTACGACATAAAAAAAATATTTAGGAAAATCTGTTTAATAAATTAGTATAATACTAAGGAAGAACAAACGAAATCTGCTTTAAGATTGTTATCCCAAAGTATTATAATTATATACCAATTAAATAAACAGAATTAAAAGATAAACAATTTTATATTATTGACTTATAAGATGCAATTGACAAATTTTTAAAACCAAGTCAACTGTTGGACAGTCTCGCAGATTTCGTCCCCGCTATCGGTGCTTACGGATGGAACAATGGACGTCTACTTTCCAGGATAAAATGGTCTTCAACTCTCACAAGAAGCACTTCAATGGAAGAGTTCTACGAACCAACAAAATATTGTATACTCTCTATGACTCTTGATGAATGAAGAATGAATTAATTTTTAAGAACTTGAGAAGGATTAATGGTGAAGATGAAGTGATTGATTTGAGTAGATTTGACACCTATTTATAGGTTTTCAAATACCCCTTTGAAGATATACATCTTTTCAAAAGGTTGCATACTTTTAAAAGGTTACACCCTTTTGATAGGTTGCATCCTTTTGAAAGGTTACACCCTTTTGAAAGGTTACATCCTTTTGAAAAGATACATCTCTTTGAAAAGGTATGAACCAAAAGTCACACCTATTGATTTTATTTCATTCATTTATATATATATATATATATATATATATATATATATATATATATATATATATATCCAACACCACCCCCATAAAAAAGGTGTTATTAGACTCGAGAGAAATCAGAGGTATTTATAGGAAAATTACTTTTGGTAGAATTCATAGTAAATAAGGCTCCTTAGCAAAACTAAATTTGCACTCAAGAGTCATGTGGCTGATTTTTTGGAAACTCATATTTCTACATGAAAATAATATATATTTTTATATGTACCTCTCTTACAAGAATGTGAGTTTCACTCACTATTCAATATTCTCCTATGTAAAAATATCATATTTTTATGCGAGAATATCAATTCTCTTCTCTTCTTTTTCCTTGATCCGTTGATCTCAATAATAAAAAACTTAAAGCTATTAGAGATGCATCACGAAAATCTTAACATTATCACACAAATCAATCACATAAATCTCCGTTTATGAAAATCTGTTTGAAATTAAAAGGATTTTTAATAAAATGTTGAAAATTGTTCAAGGCCTGTAAGGCTTAGCCAATCCTAAGAAAGCTAATTAAATATTTTGTGTGAACTTGTGAATTCACTAGCTTTTTCTCTAAATTTTTCCTACTTTTTTGTACTTACATTTCTTTGCATAACCTTTCAAACGATTCCAACACGTTTGAATATTGTTGGATGTATAAACATTTAATGTATGTTTGATAACACCGCGTTTGGAGTGTCTAATTGTTTCGAGCGTTTAGAAGTTTAAATATAAAAATTTTGTTTATTTAAATTCAACTTATTTTAAACCTAATTTATTTAATTCATAAACGTTGTGTTTGAGACTCAAATGCAACACACTAAAACTAATGAGATGTGTTTGGAGATAACATCAATTATTAACTCTGCAAACGCTAATAACTGAACAAACTTTCGACTAACTAAATCATTTAACTTATAAATTACTTTTCTTAATTTATAAAACTTTTCAAAAGAGTATGCATTATAATCTTTCTATCTATCAATCTATCTATTAATTATTATTATTATTATTATTATTATTATTATTATTATTATTATTATTATTATTATTTCATATATAAAAATGAGCTTGTAATAATTTAATATACCGTGTTTTCACATTTATATATATAAAATCTACTCCATAAATTCCAAAATTAAAGATACAATTTAACTTTTGAGGTTAAATGACAACATATTAAATTTTAAAATTGATATGACTTATTAAAATTTAGAATGAAATAAAATTTATAATTAGTAGTTTTTGATATATATACTATACAATTATAATAATTGTATCAACTAAAATTAAATAAATTCACATCAATTTAAAGTTTAATATGCGGTCGTTTAACCTCAAAGGCCAAATTGAATATCTAATTTTGGAACAAAGAGAGTATATTATTACATTTCAATTCTAGGGACATTTCATCCTACGGACCTAGAGAAAGGGAGAGTTGGGGAGAACTTAAGAAAAACGTATCTTCAATTTGAATTGTCCGTTAAATGCTGAATTTTTATTGCTGAAAAAAGAACCAAATTACCTCATAAATCGCACCAAAAACCGTACAAACCGCAACAATTAAAATCGCACCAACGGTTCTAGCGTGTGTGACGATTTTAGGTGGGTTGAAAAATTGAATTTACGGTTTGAATTTGGTTACCGACCAAAATCATATGTATAAAACCGAAATCACGCATACTTCTTTTGAGTTTAAAAAAAAAAAAATCAAATTATAACTTATATGAGGCTTTAATCTACATGGATGTCATGCATATATATGTGAAGTGAAGATCACAACTCATTGTGAACTGACATGCAGATATGTTTTTCACCATGTTGAATTATTGCATATACATGGTTGATATAGTGTATATATATATCATATATGTAGGTTAATGGTTTTATGACTTGTGCAGTTCACTTCAAGAGTTATCTTTCATGTAATTAACTAATTATCTCTGTTTAGAATTTTCATATGTAAACAAATAATAATTTATCATGTTCTATTTAACTTTTGTTTAGACAAAATATTATAAGTAAGGTTGTGTGTTATCAAAGTGATATTTAATATTGTGTGATGCTAAATTGTTAATTTAAATTGCATAAAATTTTGTTGTTTCAATTGGTTTTAGAATCGAAACTACACCGCACGGTTCAAAATCGCACCGCACCAATCACAAGCGATTTCATGTGCGATTTTAGATTTGTCAAACCACATCTAAACAGTTTTGTGTGCGATTTAATTTGAGCTTCAAACCGCACCATATTCATCCCTACTTCAAATGCCTGTTGCCTCGAGTCTGGACAATTTATGCCAAAAGTAAATTAAAGGATAGGGGAGAATTGTAAATAACAGAAAATAAAGGGTCTTGTTACGAATAAATGAAAACTTCTGACGCTTTTCACTAAATAAACACAAAATCTAAACAATTAAGGCGGGAGATCAATCAAATTTGACTAAATAAACCTCTGTAATCTCTGTTAAAGTATTTAAATCACTTTAGAGAGAGAAATCACTCCTTTTTAGAGAGAGAGAGAGAGGAAGAAACGGTTGGGCAGAGAAATTAGGAGCTCTACAAACAAACAAAACAAAACATCGTAGTCGATTGACTTGTACTTTGTTCTTCATTTTCTTCTGATTTGATCTTTGTGATTCTTTTAATGGCGGATCTGTACGGAAATAATGGTCATCGATCTTCATCGCTTGAATCGGAAGAAATGTCTTCGTTTCTTCACAATCTTCTCCAGAATTCCGCCGGTACGCCTCCTTATTCCTTCTTCAAAGAGAAACAAAATTCCGATTTCGCAGATCCCGGCGGTCTTTTCCCGGCCGAGGCCAAGGAGAGCACAGTGAATCAGTTTTGTTCGGTCGGTGCGGATTCTGATCAGATCACGTCTTCTAGAAGGAACCTTCCGTATAATAGCAACGACGCAGATGAATTTGATTTTGGCTGCGAGGTGCCTTTTAAGTTTCCTCAGTACATTTATGTAAATCATTTGTTTTGAATTTGTTAAATTTTTTTTTTTAAAAAAATTGGCGAATGTAATTGAAATTGGAAGGAACCTGAAGAGCCGGAGGTGCCAGCGAATTCGGTCCCGCCCCGTTCTTCGAAGAGGACTCGAGCAGCTGAGATTCATAATTTGTCGGAAAAGGTTGGTTTTGATTTTGGTGTTGAGTATAAATTTTGAGAATTGAGCTGATTTTGTGAATAATTTGGTGGACAGAGGAGGAGGAGTAGGATTAATGAAAAATTGAAAGCACTGCAGAACTTAATTCCGAATTCCAATAAGGTATTTTGATTTTTGTTCATACTATGTTTTATTCTGAAAATCTTTGCTAGTTGGTAAGTGAATTTTTTGTGTTTTTCCAATGATAGACTGATAAGGCTTCTATGTTGGATGAAGCCATTGAATATCTTAAGCAGCTCCAGTTACAAGTACAGGTGAGTGTTCTATTTGAATAAGTTTTTTGTTTGTCCTGCTTTGTATCTTATTAGATGGAGAATATTTTTCCTTCCATTTTTTCGATTAATTGAAAATGTTTATTGAGCAGTTAGACTAGATTAAATATCTGTTTTTCTTTCAGTATATTTAAAGATCTTAGTTTGATGAGTATTTGAATATGTGCCGTGCAATATTAAATACACAACACAATTACAGTATTTTAGCATGTTCTGTATTTTTGTAGTCACTGCTACTGCTGGTTCTGAACTTCTGATAATATATAGAAGTCAGATGTTATGGAGAACTAGCTGGTAATGTAATGATTTCCACCTCTCCAAAAATAACCATGGACCACTAGTTCTTGAGCTTGAAAACAAGCTTGCCAACTCAAACATAATCATATGTTTGTTGATTGCGTGTCGGTAAGAGAGAACTTTATTTTAGAAGAGTAACAACTAGTCCCTTTGTTTTCCTTACATTATTCTTTATGTAGCTGTTTTGAGAAAGTTTAGGTCAGTCCGTCAGTGTATCGGACTTCACCATGCAAAAGGTGGAAAGTTTAGTGCTCGCACAGTAGAGATATAGGAGGTAGTATGATTTTGTTGGAAATAGGTGACGGTTGAATTTTTTTTTTGTGGACATATCAGAAAACAGAATGGACCAACATGGGACTTTACAGCAAATATTATATGGATAATTAGGCTGCTTTAAGTGGATAAGCCATGTGTATTCTTCTTCATTGTAATTGGCTAATTGTATGTGTTTGGCATCCAGGCTTCTCTTCTCTCACCATCTGATCATTGTAAACAGATTTAGCTGCATTTCTATCAAATATCATTTGTCAGGGACAGAGCAAGTAAAAATAAACTATAAGGTGCTATTTCTTGCAAGTTACAACACTTGGATGCAGCTGGCCATGAAAACTCACAAAATTTGCATGCACCTTGTAATAAATCATATATAGATCCTTCATCTCTTTTAAACTCAAAATTTTTGAGAGACAATACAAAAAGAATAAAGCATGCATACGAGCTTTAAATTTAAACTAGTATAATCCATGGAGACACGTGGTGTAGTGCAATATAATTCAACTTCTAATATTCTGAAAAGATAAGATGGGGTAGGGGGGGTAGGGGGGGTGGGGGGTGGGGGAGTGGGGGGCGGCGGATTTTGTTTTGCCATTCGTTATTATGTTATTATGTTATACATTAAAGACCAAAAAAGATACAATGTTCAAAATAAACTGAGGTGCTACATGGTTGTATCATTAAAGTAAACATCTTTTCCTTTGTTTCAACATTTTCTTCTTTTATGATTTAGGAACTACCCTTCTTTCACCTAGCATCTTATTCGTATGTTATTTGGGTAACAGTTCAATCATTAAGCTATTTACAAAACTCTCAGTGCATTCTCCTAAGAATGTATGAACTGTAGATATCCTGTGATTAACTTAGTGTAGATATTTGGTAAAATTCTCAGATGATGAAGTAACATCTGAACAATTTGTAATTGGTATTTTCGTTTACCTCTCAATTTTATTAAGAACATTGTTTTTTGTTTTGTTGATTTGAAAATGAGAGGGTAAAGAATGGATAGAAGGGGATCAAAGTCATCAAACCCCTGCAGAACGACCACTACAAATTTAGCTACATTCCAACATTTTCCATTTTAATCTCTTAAGTAAATTATTTTCTTATAAATTTTTTTAATATTATGTGGATAAGCAGAAAAATTGGTTTCTGTAAAATCAGTTTCACAGACTTAAACTCTCCTATATGCTTTCTTTTTCGTTTCCATTGTTTATTTGTTTTTCCACTTATGTTCCCTTTGACAATGAAATCTAGTATATTTCCCTAAACCATCACTATTAACTTAAGCAAATAACAATCTGGGATTTCCCGAATCCTTGGCTCATTTTCAATTATGTTGAGAATAGTTCTTTGCAAGGTTTAGGCAGTTTATCTTCATATTAAGGATGTAGTGCGAAGCTAATTTCTTACTGAAGGCTCATACAAACGGAAATATTCTTGGTGCTCTATACTTGGTTTAAGATTAGTTTTGATTATATTGAATGGTTACAGTCTGACAAATATTTAGTTATTTTTCACCAGTATACTTCACATTTTCTCCCAAACACAGGTGAAAATAAGAAATAGTAATCACAGTAAGTTCTTTAGCTTTTTATTCCTTAGTTATCGTGGTTGGTTTTTGCAGATGTTGACCATGAGAAATGGATTAGGTTTGAATCCAGTTTACTTGCCAGAAACACTACAGCCAGTGCAACTTACTCAGAGGGGAGTGAACTACGATGAGGGAAACGTACTGATGAATGCAAACAGAAGAGATACAGTCTCTACTGACCCTAAATTCTCGGCACAAAGGCCATTGTATATGTCCAATCCTGCTCCACGAATTGTCATACCATCAATAACAAACATCAACAATTCAGAAACCTCATATGGTCTAGAACCATCAATTCCGGAATCAATATGAACTTCTCAACCATTCGGCTCCTCCAAATGTTTTAACAATTTAACCATGTTTCTCGCAAATGTATAGGATTTCTGAAGGGATGACTCGGCATCAGAAGTGCAATTCGACATAAATTGCTTGCATAAAAGTTTCAGGCATCTGTTGTGATGACCATATTGAATTGTATTTGACATGAAACTGCAAATGGTCTTTAAAACTGTGAGACATCCTGACTTTTAGTAAACTTAACATGTCAAAAGAACTTAGAAACACAAATTGTGGGATGTGTTGGTTACTATTGAAACTATATAAAGTTATATGATAACATTCTCAATTTTTTCTTGAATAGGTCCACACGCAAATGTCGTGAAGGATGGTGTGTTTGATGATTAATGAGTCCCTCCATATATTTTTTAGTTTGTCCCTTTTGTTTTGCTTCTGGTGAATAACATATACTTCATCAGGAACCACAGTAAATTATGAATTCCAAGGTTTAATTTGAACTCTATGCCTGTGGCTTCTGGCATTAGCAGAGTTAGGTTTAAACTCTTAGACTATGTTTGTTGGTAAGGATTATAATTTCAAGATTATATTTTCATAAATTATAATCTTAAGACTATTAATTCTAATATTAAATAGTCATAGTCACATGTTTGTTTTTTACTATGAGATTATTTATGTAACAACTTAAAATAATCTAATGTTATATTTGTTTTATCTAGGATTATTTAAAGGATTGTATAAAAATTTAATGTTTGGATTATCATACCCTTATTACTAAGAACAAAAATATTATTATCATATTCTCGGTTTGTTCAAGTAAAGATAAATAGGATAAGATACATTGGTCTTTTTAAACAAAGTTAAAATTTAATTTTGTTCACAAATTTTTAGTCTCAAATAGTAGAGATTATAATACTTAATTTGACATAGTATTAAATAGTCCCACTTTTCAAGTAATTTTATTATCCCGGGAATAGTCCAAAGTTTATTTTTAAAAATAAACAAGAGACTTATGATTAATAATTCAATTCTAAATATAATTTTTACAAATAAACATAGCACTAGAGTAATACTTGCTCTGAGTTGCTGCACAGAAGTAAGATTTACTCTCACATGCTTTAAATTTTAGCTCGTATATACATTTTTGGATCCGATTAGGATGAAATTGTACCATTATAGCTTTTTGCTGTATTTGTTATAGCAAATGCTGCATTTTAAAACTATAATGCTTTGTTTATAGGCCAGCCCAATGTGACATTTGTCATAACAATGTGGTCAAAGAATGCGGCAATTTCATACTAACCGAATCCATCATTTTTGAGATGGGAGTCCTACTTGAATTTTAGCTAATTTAAATCATACTATGTTCTACAAAAAAAAAAAAAGTCTCATTTTGAAATTAAGTCTAAAAATTTAAATTTGATGTGATTTATATTTATAAAAACAATAAATTTTGTAATTACTAATACTTTTTAGTTGTTACATAATTTGCAATGATTATGATTTTTTTTTTATTTTATTAAAAATACAATAGGTACGATTGCATTAACTAAAATCAAATTAATTTATTTATTAGTTTTGAAAAATTGATTTTACAAATTCAAAATAGAAACCCTTTTTATGCGTGTGGGAAGGGAGAGTATCAATTTTAATTTAGGACACAAGTATAAATAAATATTTTGCCATGGATATTAAATTTAAGACAAACAAGTTGTTGGAAAAGTTGTAGAAACATTTTAGAAAGCTAAAAAATTGAATTTACATGTAAGATCAGTAGTATAGTTATAATTAATACTCTCTCCATCCCAAATTATCTATATTGTATTGACCATTTAGACATTTATTAGGAAAAAAAATTATTATGCCCATTTTATTATGAAGAGTACAATTATACCACTACTTTTTACTCATAAAAAAACTAGCACCCACATAAATTATTTTTGGAATAAGAGCCTTTTGAAATTGTTGCACAATAAATCATCCCCATGCATGCGTTTTTTTTGCTAGAAATAATTTAACATGCTCATGAAGTAAAAACCTTTTATCTTTTCCATAATTATGCAATTGGGGATTATACACTTATAAGGAGAAAAAAAAAATAAGTGAAAAGGGTAAACTAGTAATATAACAATTTTAATTGTCTAGAAAAAAGTAAAGTGCAGTTATTTTGGTACAATAAAAATTCTTTAAAACTGCAAATAATTTGGGATGGAGGGAATATAATTTTGAATGAGATAGTTGATGTTGATTATGAAATTTTATTTATAGGCAATTTCTCACAATGGTTTGAGCTTCAAAAAATAAATTAATTTGCCATGAATGGTATTGAAATACTCCATCGGTTCTGTTAACGCCAAGACCTTTCCACGCGCTCCAATCACGTAAAAGCTTGACGGCGTCCTATCCTGCACAGTAAATACGACAACATCAAAAGCTTGACGGCTTCGACCGTCGGGGGATAGCTCCGGCGTGAGAGTCAGTACAGGCGATCACAAGGTTAACAATGGAGGAATAAAATATCTAGTGTATTGAGAGAGATAAAATATCAGTTACCTTTTTTCTCGTGTGATCCTTGCTAACATATACTCTCATTCCCGGTTCTTCGTGCCACCGACTCCACTAACACCACCCACTACCGATAGACCACCTACCACCCCCATCACCTTTGCTCACCGCCAACTAATACAGTCACATCCTCACCAATGCTATGCAGGAGATGACAGAGATAACAATCAACTGTTATCTTATTTCATCATTACCGGTCCAATGCAAAATTAGATATTTATTCATCTAATGGGTCAACCCAACACACTTAAGACTCAATAAGTATAACCCAAGGGATGAGCCCAATCGGCCCGGCCCAATGTATAAAATATCATGGCCCAACATGTTCTAAAATATAAGATCATTATTGACTTTTTAAAGTCAACTGAAAACATTTTCAAGCTCAAAATTGATATGAATTTTTTTAATTTTAGTAAATACAGTGATGAATATTGTAAACTATCTCAAAAGTACTACTCCTTATAAGATTTATTTTTCATAATATTTAATTAATTATCTCAATTTTAAACTTAAAAATGTATCAAATTGACTTTCAAAAGTCAATAATAATTTTATAATTTGAAACTGATGGATTATATGCTATCTTCCCTAGGTTGCCGTTGAACGTTCACACCGACGAGGATAAAAAAAAGTAAAAACTATAACCTTTGTGTTCTTTGAGTTCCAACATATATAATTCACAATAAAAAATTGCTTCGACAACTCCTAATCTCCTATAGTACCAACTTTCCACGATAAAACTCCTCCTGTGGCAAGCGAATGGTGTCCTAAATCGCCCATCTCCAAGTAACAGTGACCCATTAATGGGTAGGATGAGTTGGAAGGGAACGCGTTGATGACATCTATCTCTACTTTAGTGCAGGGCCGGTCCAAACTTTTTGGGAGCCTCAAGTCAAATATTAAATTGGGGCTTTTTTTTAACCGTTCAATATTAAATTAAATTAATATTTATGATTTTTTTTAATTAGAATTTCACTTTTCTTTCTATTTCAAATACAAAATTATTGATCAAACTTTTATAATCAATTTTTTGCATATTCTTTTCAATTGATAAAATCGCTAATCTAGCTAATATTTCTTTGGACACTTGAGGGTCTTCTCAATTTTGGGGGCATCAAGCCATTGATTAAATGACTTAACATATGAGCCAACCCTACTTAGGTGGAGGAGTGTGGGCATGTTGACAAGGAGAAATGAGGCAAGGATGAGTGAAAGAAGAAGAAAGGGTTTCATACTATAATTTTTTTTTTTGCTAATTGGGTTTCATACTTTAGGTTTTGGTAGGAAATGTATGAAACTTGTGTTGTTTCTTTTTATTAGTTGTGACCTTATATAAGCTAGCTAGAGATAGTTTAGTGGATCACGAACTTATGTATTGTGAGTAAATATTGTTTGAAAACTAGTGTGAAATTTAAAATAAAATTTTTTGTTTGGTAATCATAAGTTCATATTTCGGTTATATACTGAATAACTGAATACTATAATTTGGTTATTCGGGTTTCGATTATTTGGTTAGTTCATATTTTAGATACTTGTTCCGATAGTGAAATTGTATGAAATTTAATATTGAGTTATTATCGAATAGACAATTCAGTTCAGTTATAACCGAATACTCACCCCTAGACTATCTATACTATGATATAAAGAGAAAAATGTGTTAGCTGTTATGTAAAGCTAAGTCCCACTTTGTAAAACTCCCTCAAGTATATTTGTACACTCTGTTGATGGACTTTGTAGCATGGTTGAAAAAAAGGAGTGGGCTTGCCCCCACATTTTTGAAGTTCAAAAAAAGGAGTGGGCATTGAAGCCATTGGTTGCAGCAGTCTGTTTGTTGTATCATAAAATGTTAAGAAGGTTGCTATATATGGTCCCTTTTAATTTTTTAATGAGTTATATTGATAGTCATCTGATATCAATGTATTGTTGCTAAATAAGGTTGTATGTCATAACTCATGTGTTGGAACTGTACAAGTATCTAGAGTATTTACACCAATTTGCAGTCCTGCTACCTGCTGCCTGCTGTATATATGCTTTGCTGACTTGCTTCTGTTGTACTGTAATTTGCATCAGCATGTCGCTGTTTCTGTTGTGCTGCAATCTGCAAGACTGCACATGTTATGGATTAATTAGACTTTGTGTATTGCTACTTTTAATCATGTTAAGTTATTGAATTATTATGGTTGTTGTGGTTGTTAATTATTGATTGGAAACTCTTGTATTGAAAATTTGAAATGACTTTTCTTTGTTTGAGAAATATAGACCTTAATTTCGGTTATTAACCAAATAGTATTAATTCTGTTATTCGGTTATTGTATAATTCGATTACTTGTTTGGATACTAAAAGTGTACTCATTACGGTTTTTGGTTATAACTGAATATCTTATTCGGTTCGGTTTTAACCATGATTGGCCCTATTCTCAACCATCACCTATGCGTTTAACAAGCAGATTACGTGCAAGTACAGAAACTGTAATTTTGGGAGGCAAATCAAATCCACATTGAAAATTTTAATGACCCAAGCAATTTGTCAACTATTTGTATTTTAATGTTTACCATTTATTTATCATAGACCACAGTTTAGTTTTAAGGTAATTTTTTGTTTTAATTTTCTTCATGAAGTGTTCAGTACGTGTAGCAAAAATATTTTACTGATTAATTTCTTTTGTAAGTAGGACTGTGTGATCACGTGTGCCATGAATACTAGTTATCTATAATTATCATTAATTCCAATTATTTAGTTATGGCATAATGCTCATTATTAATTATTTTAATTTGATTTTCAGGGAGATCCAATTGAAGGTTACAAAAGCACAAACTAGAAAAAGAGAATAAAACTTGATAGCTTGATAAATTTTGTCTAACTAGTCTCTGGAACATTACCGGAGAACAAACTGAAGCACAATTCACACATGCTAAAGTTTTGAAAAGAACACTATCACACAATTTTATTTTAAGCTTAGTTGTGGAGTAGTGAACTAGGCAGGGAAGTGTAAGCTTAGTTGTGATTCTGATTTTTGCTTTTTTGTACATTTGAAAAGTATACAAATTTTCTTCACGAGGACCAAATCAAATTACTCCAAGTATTTTAAAACCTGATATTCTTGCTCCAGGAGTGGATGTTCTGGCAGCAGTTACCCCCAACAATACATCCATTAGAAGAGGAGTATATAATTTGGTAGCAGATTATGCACTCTCAACAGGCACATCCATGGCAGAGCCTCATGTTGCAGGGGTAACAACACTGTTAAAAGCAGTTCACCATGACTAGAGCCCTGCAGCCATCCAATCAGCTTTGATGACCACCGCAACTACCACAGACAATACACACGCAATTCTTAAAGACCAAGGGACGGGACTTTTTGCCAGTCCTCTTGATTTTGGGGTAGGCCATGCCAATCCGAGGCTCTATTGCTTTGTTCGGATTGACATGGCCTGCCCCAAAATTCTCGGATTGACATGGCCTGCTCCAAAATCAAGAGGACTGGCAAAAAGTCCGTAGTTGCGGTGGTCATCAAAGCTGATCGGATGGCTGCAGGACTCCAGTCATGGTGAGCTACTTTAAACAGTGCTGTAACCCTGCGATATGAGGTGCTGCCATGGATGTGCCTGTTGAGAGTGCATAATCTGCTACCAAATTGTAGATTCCTCTTCTAATTGTTGGGGGTAACTGTTGTCAGCATATTGAGCAAGAATATTAGGTTTTAAAATACTTAGAGTAATTGGATTTGGTCATCGTGAAGAAATTTGTATACTTAGGGTGCAGGTTTTGTGCCGATCCTAGTTAGCACAATCCTCATGCTCTTCACCATTGGTTTACTTGCTTCTTTTGCATACTCTCTCATTGTAGTCCCCCCAGAACTGATCTGCAGAAGCTTGGAGGGAATGGATGAGAATATGGATGAGTCAGCATCTGCTTCTAAAGTTGCCAATGTGTCCGTCAATAATATTCCGGCATATGCACCTGCCTTGACAATTTCATCGATCTGCTGGTCAATATCAAGAGAAGTGCTAGTATCACATAGGACCACCTTTCCAGCAACCTCTTTTGGATCTAGCGCTGAACCTCTGCATATCGATTTGTTTGCATTGCTTTTCCCATAATATAGAGGTGAATTAGTGATGTAAATGCTCTCTGAAAAGTATGACATTCCTTCCACAGTTTCCCCATTTCCCAGTTGCAGCGTTGCCACAGATTCCCGATCAATAGTGCCAGCTCCTACTGTTGTAATCCATGGTGCTCCATTGACTGTTGAGTAAGCATCTGGTCTAAAATTTCCAGCAGCACAGATGACGGAAATCCCCCTCTCTGTGGCTGAAAGTGTTGCAATGGCTATGACATCCTTGAAATATGGTGCCTGCCCAAGGCCCAAAGACAAGGACAAGATATCTACCCCGTCCACAATTGACTGGTCCATGGCAGCCAGTAAGTCGCTCGCAGCAATGTTACCAAGTGTGTCTGCCCAGGCAACTTTGTACATGACAATACGTGCTGTTGGTGCCACCCCTTTGGATGTCCCACTGGCGTAACCAAAATGACTCGCACCGTGTACATAATTACCTGCAGCTGTAGATGATGTGTGAGTTCCATGTCCAGCGAAATCTCGTGCTGATTCGAAGTCACGGTCCTTGGAGATTCTTCCACCTGCAGCCACAAGTCCTTTGCTAAAAGATCGAGCTCCAATCTGCTTCCTGTTGTAGAGAGAATGGGTAAAAGCTGTACCATTCTCACACGTCCCATTCCATCTCGCTGGAACCGGTGACATCCCCTTGTCCCTAAAGCTCTCACTCTCTGTCCATATTCCTGTGTCGACTAACCCTATGATCACGTTTTTACCGTAAGATGCAGTAGGCCATATGCCTGCGGTATGACTTAGGCCAAGAAACATAGTCGTCGAGTGGGTTGTGAAGAGCTTCCTGAAGGACTCTTCATATGTCGCCAAATGAGAAGGGAGCTTCTCCAGCTGAGATAGTTGAGACGGCGTGAGCACTAAACCCATGCATGGCATGGCTGTATGAGTAGACCAACTTCTCTTTGTCATCGGAGCGAAATGGTGGCAACGACTGTAGGATGTTTTGGTGCCACAACTCTTCAGTTGTAAAAATTTCTGGTTTGTGGGAATAGTCCATGTGTATGATGTAAGTTTGGTATTCTTCAGGTTTGGATGACACTTTGTTGAGCCCAGGTAACAAGAACAACACTAGGTAGAAAATTATTGTGTGGCGTAAAGAGTTTGCTATCTCATTGAAATGGATTTGTTTAGCCATGGTAGCTATAGCAATGAAATGCAGTGGGATAGTTTTTTCAACTTGCAGATTTTTCCTACTTGTATAGTAGAGTCTGAGCACATTGGAAACCAATATATATATATATATATATATATATATATATATATATATATATATATATATAGTATATATTTGCGGGGACCCTAATGGTAGCTATAGCAATGAAATGAAGTGGGATAGTTTTTTCAACTTGCAGATTTTTCCTACTTGTATAGCGGAGTCTGAGCACATTGGAAACCAATATATATATATATATATATATATATATATATATATATATATATATATAGTATATATTTGTGGGGACCCTTTAGGATTTATGCTCATGATTTTGACCGATAACAAATTTTTATTTGATTTTTCTGTCAATAAGTTTGACATTTATCTGCATAATTCTACAAGTAACATCCACTTTAATGACCTTAATTATGAAACCGAATTAAATAAACAGGAATGGATACATCACATGGAGAGGCATTATGGCATATCTAAATTTGGTATTGTTCTCTGTTCTACGTGTTCTAACCATGCTAAATTTATTTTACTACAGCATACAAGTTTTCAATAAATCTAGAGACTAAAATGGTAAGCATATTATAGTGACTGATGGTTTCCACTTTCCCTTTTTGATATCATATCAATAACATCATAATGTTTATTTTATATATTTTAGATTTATAATATCAAGTTTAATCTTTTATATTCAATTTGGCATACTTTTAAATTTAAATTTAATCTCATATGATATTAATAAAAACTTACTTACATTATGTATTATTTTTAGCGTAGTGATACAGACACAAACTATTTTATAAATTGCTGATGTGGCATACTCCACCTCAGCGTATTGATTAACAAATTGTTTCAATGTAGTCTTCGGTCCCACACAATATGCTGATGTGGAGTATGCCACATCAGCAGTTTGTAAAATATTTGTAAAATAGTTTGTGTCTCTAGCATTATTCTTATTTTTAAGAATACCAAACTTATATTGAATTAATTTCAATTTTTTTACATATAATTTTGATATTTCCACATGGTCGGTCTTCTCTCACAAGAGAGTAGGGTGGGTTCACCTTTATCTGAGAGGAGTAGACGTAGATATATCAAAATTACATATCATTTCCCCTATTTAACACGCATTCTAAAATAATTGTTGTATAAATTTGTATTTTTGTGGACATTTTTTTCTTTGTAGTACGAAATTTTCTTGATTGGAATAATATTGGTGTTGGTGAACAGGGCCATCACTTACTAAAATAGGCTTACACATACTATTTTTGGATCAATTAATTAGGTATATGTCACAGTGATATTTTTCTCAGCATACTATTTTTGCATCAATTAATTAGGTACCTATCTTGTAAACAAATTATGTACCAGTATGGGCATCATGTTAGAGACAATAGAAATGTAAAATAATTTAAAAAAATATTAAATATAGTAAAAAGATTCATCATAAACTAAGTCTATTTAAATAAATGTGTTTATTCTTTTAGTTATATACACATATCCAATAAATGACTTATTAAATATATGCTGGGCTGTCCAAGTAAAACGCGCAAACTCAGTCCAAATTTAATGCCCGGACTGATGTTACTCGATTTATCATCAACAGTTGAGAGCCTACGAGACTATTAAAGAAAAATCAAATTGTATATGCTCATGTAATTTAAGCAACAAATGATATATTAATGATAAGGCAATTGATATTTATATATGAATTTTTGATATTTTTACATAAATTTTTGATATTTCTTCATGAAAAGTGTCGCTATAGATGTATAGCGACGGTAACCCCAGTTTGACCCAACCCTAATTTTTAATATTTTAAAGCAAAATAATTATTTTAAAAATAATTTTAAAATAATAATTATATTTAATATTTAAAAAAAGTATTATTTAAAAAAATTATTATTTTTAAAGTAATAATTATTCTTAATATTATAAAATAAAATAATAATCATTATTTTTAATATTTTATTTTAAAATATTAATTATTTCTTATATTTAAAATATAATATTATGTTTAAGAAGTTATAAAATAATTATTATTTTAAGGAAAAAATATAAGAAATTTTATTATTTCAAAAATGAGTAAAGGTTCATAAAATATAGATTTAAAAAAATTAAATATGAAAATGAGTCGGGTTGGGTAAAAATTTGGTCAAAATGAGACGGGTTGGGATCAAATCGGGTAGGAGGAACGAAAACGTCAAAAAATGCCACTTTAAAAACCTAATTGACCAAAAATGAACTTTAGGGACCACTTTGAAAGTGACTGGCAACATGGAGTGACAGAAGTGTCATTCAACCGTTTTAGAATTATCCACAAGTATTAAGAAAATAATTGTATAATATTAAATATAATATCAATTGTTTATATTGTCCTTGTATTTGAAAAAGATAATATTATTTATTGGGCAAAAAATAGCGAGAGAACCAAAGATATATTTAATACTTGGGGTAATATTAAAAATTAAGCAATTAATGCTTATTTGAACTTCTCACACAACTTATATTAAGAGAAAAAAATATTTATATTAAGGGACGGAAGGAGTAAAAGCCTTGTAATAAATATATAGTGTTTTTTAAAAAACAAAAAACTTGTGGTGATATCTTATAGAATCATGAAAATTTATGTATGTACCTTTTAATAAGTCTGGAGGACAAATTGGGCACTTGATAGATTCAACAATAATTAAATGAGGGTATATCAAACACTTTATTGCTTCTAGGAACTATTAATCTAGGGCCCTAGGGGGTGCGTATATATTCACCCTAAACAAAAAATACTGCATTTTTAATTCTTATAATTTATTTTTTATGGTCAATTTGACTAATTTAAATTAATAAATCGTATGAAGGTCTATAATTATAGTACAATAAATAAGAGTAATAAAGTAAAACTGGTTGGTGACTGAAAATATAACTCAGTAATTATTAATTTTAAATCGGATTAATTCAATTACAAAAGTCAAATTAGGACAATTCAAATGAGTAAGAGGAAATAAATTTAGGCGGATGTTTATGTTATCTATATTGTCGGAGAGATTGGGCTTCATTAGTCTGCAGTTTTATTCGTTTGTTATTCAGACCTATAAAACGAGAGGGTATTGGTTTTAAAAACAGCTAACACTATATGTGTTATGTTAATGTTTTTAAGGTCAGCCTCATGACATTCAAGTTGAGTGAGATAAATTGAACAAGTAAAGTTGTCCATGTTGGAATGTACTATTAGACCTAAATTGGGGTTAATTATCTGCTAAAAACTACATCAGAGCGGTTTATGAATATCTCCATGATGGACTAGATTTTACCAAAGATAATGAGAACGTGAACTCCCAACCATTGATGTGTTGGAGAGATCGTTTCTTATTTTGCGGCGAAGCAATTTATAAAGCACAAGTTGAAATAGGTGAAATCAAATGGCATTACTTGAACACTATTGCTGGTATGTGCGAAGAAATGATAAAAATGACTGTATTTGTTAGAGAATTGGGAGTTTCTATCGTAATGCATGCATGATAGTTCCTGAGCACGAGTAGGAAGGTCGACCGCCCTAGGCCCCCGATCAGGGGGGCCCAATTTTTTTTAATATGTATAGTGTATATATATATATATATATATATATATATATATGTGAAATTAAATATATAAATATATAATGATTTAGGTATAAAAAAGTCATTTTCAAAGCCCAATATAAATTTTTAATGACTCAACTGAGTCAACTCTAATATAGTGTTGAAGTCCAAACTATTATGTTTTAAGTTCCGAAAATACACTTTTTTGGATACAACTTGTACTTTTTATTTATTTATTTATAATTTTTTTTGTGAAGACAATTTTTCAAAAAATGTGTCGTTTTTATTTTTCGCCCTAAACCACTAAAATCTCAGGAACGACCCTGGATGCATGATTACTTAGCAGGGGATTCGCTGCGAATACTAACGTGGCTCATTATTGCCGAGGTAATGACCTATATTTCTTTTGGTGTAGTGTTGCACCATTGGATCGGATCAACATATCCTCAATCATTACACAGTATTTTGCCTTACCTAACTATCCTAACCAGGAATATATACGCCGCCATGAACCGGCAGAAATTGGATCATTAATGGAGTTAAAATAGAAGCCATCTGCCCTAGCTTGCCAGTAGCATGTATTAGAATGATTAGGGCTTGAGCGTTCACACTTATGAGGAGCCATAAAACTATAAACTCTAACATATGCATTCATTGAGTTCCACCGGCATTCACAATGGAAAGTGGTTTCAAAAGTTAATGCATTGAATGTCCACGAGGAAACTCCTCCGGTGGCTAGCGAACGATTTCCTAAATCGTCAAACTGGGAAGTACAGTGAATTATTAACGGATCCGAGTTTGAAGGGAGCAAGTTTTTGATATCAATTTCAACATTGAGTGGAATAAGAGAGTTTGCTGTGTTGACAAGGAGAAATGATGCTGGGATGTAGGACTGAGCATTCGATTAATAACCGAACCGAACCACAATTTCGGTTATAACCGATACCCGAACTAACGCTATTTTAAGTACCCGAATAAATAACCGAATTATGCACTAACCGAATAACCGAATTACCAAATAACCGAATAGGTTATTCGGTTAATAACCGAATCGAAAAGAATTAGCAGCAACACAGTTCAGTTCCTACAGACAGACTACAATCCATCTGCTTTCTCAGGAATTTGAGCTTGAACTGTATACACCTTTTATCTGCTTTCTCAGGAATTTGAGCTAAAACTTCTACATAATCAACATGCCTAAAGAATGGAAGAATTGGTGGTTCTGGGACCTTAATAAGAGATTCTCTACAAATATCAACAAACCAAAAAATGTCCATAATTATTTCAAGCGTAAGAAACTTCGTAAACATAAAAGATGAAAGATGAAAAAAAATCCCAGATCTCCACAGTAGCCAGATAGGTCTCTCACCAGCAAAATTGCCCACAAAATAAAAAATAAAAAATAGTTCCTCTAGGACACAACTACACCCCTCAACATAAATATTCTTTCTATTCTCCAAGCAGCAAAATTTCCAAAATAAGTATTTCACAATCAAAACGAAATTCGTCACAAAATCAAACCAAACCAAACTGAAATCAAACGAAATGGCCCCAAATGCAAAACGAAAGTGAGATCTGAAGTCGTTGGGAATTCGTCAAATACAAATCAGAACTAGACCCGAATGGGATTTCGTCGCTGGGATTTGAAGTCGCTGGGATTTGAAGTCGCTGGTGGTCTCCGCCATGCGTCGCCGTCGCGCAAGAAAGAAAGATGAGATATCAGAGTTGCCTCTCTAACGACGGCGCCAACGACATGGACGACTGCCTCTCCATGGTCCGTTTGAAGAAATATAATTCAGCCGAGAGTTTAGAGTGAGAGATCTGAGAGATTGAGAGTGAGAGAGTTGGAGACTTTGAAAGATCTGAGAGTTTGAGAATTAGAAAAGACTAATGGTTGTTGGTTGGGCTGGGCTGAGTGCTAAATTGTTAATGAGTAATGACTAATGGTTGGGCTGAGGGCTAAGAATTAGAAGGTTGGGCCAGTGGCTGAGATTTGTTCGGTTATTCGGTTTAACCGAATAACCCAAAAATGATACCCGTATAAACTAACCGGAAAACCGTAAAATAATTCGGATATAACCGAAATAGTAAAAATAACCGAATTTTTAGAAAAATTCAGTTAAATTATTTCGGTTCGGTTCGGTAATTCGGTTATACCCGTTTTTTGCTCAGTCCTACTGGGATGTGCAAAAGAATAACAAAGGGTTTCATACTTTAATATTTGCTAGGGAATGTTTGGAATTTGTGGTGTTTCTTTTGATTACTAGTGTTCCCCTTACATAAGCTAAGCTAGAGGTAGTTTATATGGTCTTGGTTGGGATCATGCGTGTATGTAAAGAATTAAATAAGAAGATTTTATTTAATACACAATTATCTATCTCATTAACTATATGATTAAATTTCGGGAATGGGAGTAAATGCTCTAAGGATTGTTGGGAGAAATCAAGGAGATTTGATTGTGCTGACAATAATCATGGTAAATTATACTCCATCCGTCCCAGGATAAAAGTCTTTATTACTATTTTGGGTTGTCCCATGTTAAATGTCCTCTTTCTTTTAATAACCAAACTTTTACACATTTTTTTTTCTATTATGCCCGTAGCATTAAATATCTCATACTTTTCTTATTCTAATTCTCTCTCCATATTTAATGACATTATTATGGATAATTTTGTTATTTTATTCCTCTTCTTAATATGCGTAAAAAATCGACCAAGACTTTTATCCTGGGACGGAGGGAGTATTATATAATCTGCTAATACAATCAAAAAATTCATTGATTTTCCCTAATCATAGAAAGTTGTCAAACGCTAATTAATTGGATGGTGTAAAATTTTAAATTGCAACAATCTGATAGAATTGATTATCATTAAATATATGCGAATATTGAGAATAATTTATACTTAAGGTTGTAAACAAGCCAAATAGTTCAGGCTCGATTCGGACTCGACTAGAAAAAATAAGAGCGAGACTCAAATTCATTAATAATATGATCATAATCTGAGTATAAAAAATAATTCAAATAAAAATATGAGTAGAATATGAGTAAAGTTATGCTCGACTAGTTTAAGATTCAAACTACTTGAATTCTCGATTGTGATTCGATACATACTCGATTGATACAGATTCGATTAGATACTCAATACATTCTTTTATAATATATACAAAAGTAAATCAAATTAGGATAATTAATTATTTTTATTTTTATTTTGTTTTTAATTTTAATTGTGATTTTATATTTGTAAAGTGTATAATAGTAAATATATTTTCTCATTTTTAAGTAAAATAACAAATTTAATTTATAATTATATTTATTATAAAACTAGTTATTATGTGGAGACTCAAATTTGAGCTTGAATTTGAAGTTCACGAGTAGTTTGAATATAATTCGATCTAAGTCGGATTGAATACGAGTAATAAATATTTGAGTCGAATCTGAGACTCACCGATAAATTCACAGATAAAAGGAACAAGAGACTCACCAGAAAACACAGAAAAATCTCTCTAATGTGTATATTATATTTATCAAAAATCAAAGTTCCTCTTCTCTTCACCCACAAGCCGAGTTTATATAGCTTAATAAAACTTTCTCTCCAAGTCACTCTAGAATCTTCTTAGAGACATGGAAATAAAATCCTAACAAATAACAATTTATTATAAAAAATTTACTACATAATAAAATAATATTAATATAAAAAGATAATAATAATAATAATAATAATAATAATAATAATAATAATAATAATAATAATAATAATAATAATAAAGCCAATCTGTTGACTTCCCGAAGTCATGACGCCATCCGATCCTGAAGCCATGACACCATCTGACCCCGAACATCCGAACAAAATGACCGAAACCATTCCTGAAGACCTCGATACCAGTCATTCTTGCGCCGATCCTCTAGCTAAGAATCATCGGTCAACTCAAAATCATTGAGCTCGAAATCCTTCTGTATCAGTACTGACGCCGGGGCGGGATAACGATTATCCTGCGGGCTAGGGTAACATAAATTCACAGATAAAAAGAACAAGAGACTCACCGAAAAATACAGAGAAATCTCTTTCATGTGTATATTATATTTATCAAAAATAAAAGTTTATTTTCTCTTCACCCACAAGCCGGATTTATATAGCTTAATAAAACTTTCTCTCCAAGTCACTCTAGAATCTTCTTAGAGATATGGAAATAAAATCCTAACAAACTCCCTAAAATTACGGAAATAAAATCCTAACAAATAACAACTTATTAAAAAAGATTTACTACCTAACAAAATACTTTGACTATAAAAGATAATAATAATAATAATAATAATAATAATAATAATAATAATAATAATAATAATAATAATAAAGCCAATTCGTCGACTTCCCGAAGTCATGACGTCATTCGATCCCGAACATCCTTCTCGAAGCCATGACACCATCTAACCCCGAACATCTAAACGAAATGACCCAAAACCATTCCCGAAGACCTCGATACCCATCATTCTTGTGTCGATCCTCTAGCTAAGAATCATCGGGCCCGAAATCCTCTTGCATCACTTGTTGCGGCCGAGATTCGGTCGCTAATACACCCACGTCATTAAGGGGGATGTATTCAATTAAGATTTTTAAAGACTTTTTTTAAGTAACATACTTTTATAGAATTTATGGGATTTTAATGACTTTTACAGACTTTTTTAAAATGACTTTTATAGACTTCATGAAATAAGTAACAGACTTTTATAAACTTTTTATTAAGACTGTGATAGACTTTTGTATACTTCTAATATATCTTGCAACTTATATTAATTGTTAATTAACCCATGTGTACAACATCTCCCTCTTTTTTCATGAACTAGAGTAAATCTCATTATATTATTATGGCATGAGATTTTATATATGTTGAAAGCGTTCACATTATTCTACTCATTTCATAATATATTTAGATACTCGGATACCAATAAAACTTTAGAAACTACAGATGCAATATAAAAATTAAGCTCACTTTTCATTGAGCTATATATACTTTATGCATATGCATACGCTTTTTTACTAATAATTGATTGTTTTTTATTATTGATTGTTTTACTAATATATATATATATATATATATATATATATATATATATATATATATATATATATAGTAAAAGTAAAAGAATATAACTTTTGCTTTTACTTAAGTTAAATGTTTCTTACATTTACCAATCTAAAAGTAAATGTAAAATGTTTATTACGTTTTACTTTTACTTAAGTAAATTACTTTTACTTCAGTTAATGTAATAGTGATTCCTGCGTGAATCAAATAGTAATTTTCTTTTCAATTTTCTATTTAAGTAACTCGAAGTGTTAGAGTTACTCAGACTTTTCTTTTATAAGAAAATCTCACCTGAGGTCCGCTCTCCCTTCTCTCTAGAGTTAGCCGGAGACGAAGCTTCCAGCTTCGATCTTCTTAGTTAGATGAAGAAGAAGTTTTTCCTACTTCCTTCTTCCTCAAACAGTTAGTCTAGGAATTAATGTAATCTGTGACGCCCCCAAAATTAGGTATACATCACCCATCTTGGGTCGTTAGATACATGGTACAGAATACAAATACAACTTACTAATACAACTGTCGTGTACAATACGACAAAACATAACTGTGAGTTTGAATACAATTATTGTCTACTAGAGACTATACAAACTCAAAAGGAGTCCTCATTACAATTATTGTCATACTATTTAACAGAATAGTGAGGACTACTAATACTATCATCTGGTCCATCACTCCGTTCCCCGACTCGTCCCAGCTATATTCTCATTTCCTGAAGAGAACAGTGAAAGAAAGAGTGAGCTCAACTAGCCTAGTAAGAAATATTATGACTAAGATAATGCAGAATAAATTATCATTAGCCTTCAACAGTGTTAAACTGATAAAATATAACAAACATCAAGTTTAAATGCAGCGGAACAAGCAATCCATTAAAAGAGTCAAGTAGAAAATAAAATCCACTATCTTCTATGATTTAAAAGGTTTTTCAACACTGTTATCGATGGGACTCAGCTTAATAAAATAATCCACATCATCGAATCACCCCTGCACTACGGCCAAGGATATTCGTGTATTCATTAATGGTCATGATCATGCCAACAACTGTCCATCAATGCACTACGGGCCAATGAGACTTTTACCACATCATTTGTAACATTACGGTCATGATTATACCGAATAATTCCTGGTCATAATCATACCAAGTCCATCTATGCACTACAGGCCACAGATGACTTTCAATATTTTATAAACATGAGGATGATGACAATGATATAAGAATTCAATAAAACAAGTTCAAGAATTAATTTATCCAAGAATTAACAACGTCCAAATTGTCAACATGATACTGCTTTGTGGAGTAAAATTCAAGAATGCTTAGAAGAATATCTTCATGAAAAGATACTGGATGAACCACAATTATCAAGGATATTCCACTAATTTCATGGAGTATAGAAGTTAAAACTTAACCAATTGAATATAATAAAGAATGGAATAACAAAAGAAATCACCATGCATGCGATAGACCACACAAACAGGTTATTCTAACAGAATAATAAATAATGGAACCAGGTCCGGCGTAAACGCACAGACAGGATATTCCGACAGAATAATAAATAATGGAACCAGGTCCGGCGTAAACGCACAGACAGGATATTCCGACAGAATAATAAATAATGGAACCAGGTCCGGTGTAAAACACACAGACATGATGTTCCAACAGAATAATAACAAGACGGAACCAGGTCCGGTGTAAAACACACAGACAGGATGTTCCAACAGAATAATAATAAAAACGGAATCAGGTCCGGTGTAAAACACACAGACAGGATGTTCCAACAGAATAATAGAAGAATGTCACCAAGTATAGGGTAGACCGCGTACACAGGTTATTCCAACAGAATAATAAGAAATGGAATACCAAAAGTTCTCTTCATGAATAAGAAAGAATAACACCCCTTACCGTTTTAAAGAAGAACTGAAATAAGGAAGTAGTTAAGTAGCAGAATACTTTTCTTCTCTCTCTCTATAGTTTCTCTCTCTAAATTTTAGTGAATTCGTAAGAAATAATGAAGGAATGAGCTGCTATTTATAGAAAAATGGAATGCATAGTAACTAATCCATGAACGGTCCAGATTGATTACTTTAATCTGACGGTTCATATTTAAAGAAAAATCTTTTAAATAAAATATAATATATTCTATTTATAGAATAACTTTAATAAAGTATTCTGTTTTATATAAAAAGATGTTTTTGTTTTATTACGTTAATAATACGAATAAAACAAAACTTCATTATCACTAAATAATTCATATTATTAACTGACAATAATTGAATCAAACTGAGTGACTTCTCACATAAGCATTAATAATCAATACCGTGTGCTACTATGCAACCACACGTGTTACTGTACTTTTACTACAGAGTAGTTCAACAGTATCAATGGTAAAACTTCCGCCGTTATTTTTAATAAAATATTTTTGTCGTTTTCTCAATCCGACAATAATTCCGTTGTGGGGTCCACCAATGATTGTGCCGTTGTACGAATATTTCCCGACCAATCGAATATTATATAACAACTTCCGTACTTTGCAAAATTTATAAATATTACCCACAACTATAATATTATATCAAATTAACTCCATAATATTCAAAAATGATATTTATAGAAAATTCATCTTTATTTATAAAAGTTGGGGTCTTACAACCTCCCCTTCTTATGAAATTTCGCCCTCGAAATTAGGGTACGTACCTGGTATGTCGAAGAGGTAAGGATACCTTGACTTCATTTCAGATTCTAACTGCCAAGTCATTTCCTCAACATCGTGATTTCTCCACAAGACTTTGACTTGAGGTATAACCTTGGAGCGTAGAATATGTTCCTTCTTATCCAAGATTTGAACAGGAACTTCTTCATACGTCAAATCTTCCGCTATTTCGTCCGGTTCTAACTCAATAATGTGGTTCGGGTCTTCCACATATTTACGTAACATGGATATGTGAAAAACGTTATGAACACGAGACATACTTGGCTGTAAAGCGAGTCTATAAGCCACAGTTCCTACTCGATCGAGGATTAAAAATGGACCGATGAATCGAGGATTGAGCTTTCCTCTCTTTTCAAATCTTGTAACTCCTTTCCATGGAGCAACACGTAAGAACACATGATCTCCCATATCAAATTCCACGTCCTTTTGATGAAGATCAGCATAACTCTTTTGTCGATCTTGTGAGATTTTTATACGTTGTCGGATCGTTTGAATCTTTTCTGTAGTCATACGTACCAACTCCGGTCCCAACAATGTTGCTTCACCCACCTCATCCCAGTATACTGGAGAACGACATTTTCTTCCATACAATGCTTCGAATGGAGCCATGCCAATACTTGCTTGATAACTGTTGTTGTAGGAAAACTCCACTAATGGTAAGAACTTGTCCCAACTTCCCTTGAAGTCAAGGACACAGAGTCTTAATAAATCTTCTAGAGTTTGAATAGTCCTCTCTGATTGTCCGTCCGTCTGAGGATGATATGCCGAACTAAATCGTAAATCCGTGCCCATAGCTTTTTGTAAGCTAGCCCAAAATCGTGAAGTGAATCTTGGGTCTCGATCAGAAACTATGGATACTGGCATACCATGCAGTCTTACAATCTCGTTTATGTACATACGAGAAAGACGTTCAAGTGTATAAGTTTCTTGTATCGGTAAGAAATGAGCAGACTTGGTCAATCTATCAACAATGACCCAAATCGCATCTATACCTTGAGAAACCTTAGGAAGACCGGTAACGAAATCCATGGTAATGTGCTCCCACTTCCATTCTGGAATTTCAAGTGGTTGCAATGGACCTTTTGGTACTTGATGCTCCGCTTTGACTCGTTGACAAGTTAGACACCTTGAGATAAACAACGCTATCTCTCGCTTCATATTGCTCCACCAAAATGTATGACGAAGATCATGATACATTTTGGTACTCCTAGGATGGATTGCAAACGGTGTGTTGTGCGCCTCCATCATGATTTCATACTTTAAATCAGGGTTGTTAGGAACACAAAGTCTGGAGTTGACTCGAAGTATTCCTTCTTCATCGATTCTTGCTTCCGGCATAGCACTTTCTTGCACTTTCTTCCTCATACGCATCAGCTCCAGGTCTGTAGCTTGAGCACCTTTAACTTTATCGATTAAAGTCGGTTCTACTCGTATATTCGCCATCATCACATGGGTCCCTGGAGTCTTTAACTCTATCTCCATCCTTTGTAAGTCACACAAAATGGGCCTTTGTGTTGACAATATCGCACTCGTACTTGCATATGATCTTCTACTCAATGCGTCAGCTACCACGTTCGCTTTTCCAGGATGGTATTGAATGGTATGATCATAATCTTTCAACAGTTCAAACCAACGTCATTGTCGCATGTTGAGTTCTTTTTGAGTGAAAAAATATTTGAGGCTTTTATGATCTGTAAAGATCTCCACCTTCTCCCTATACAAGTAATGCCTCCAAATTTTAAGTGCAAAGACAACAGCTGCCAACTCTAGATCATGAGTAGGATAATTCCTCTCATATTCCTTGAGTTGTCTTGATGCATAGGCTATGACTTTTTCATGTTGCATGAGAACGCATCCCAACCCTTTGCTCGAAGCATCACTGTAGATGATAAATCCCTCCAAGCCAGATGGTATTGTTAGAACAGGTGCTGAAATGAGTCTCCTCTTGAGTTCTTGAAAACTCTTCTCACATTCTTCGCTCTAACCGAACTTTGTATCTTTCCGAGTCAGCTGAGTTAATGGAGTAGCGATTCGAGAAAATCCTTCCACGAATCTCCGATAATAACCAGCTAAACCAAGAAAGCTATGTACTTCGGTCACTGATTTATGTTGCTCCCAGCTTTGAATAGCTTCAATCTTTGCCGGGTCAACAGATATTCCACGACTTGATACTACGTGCCCAAGGAATGCTACCTCCTCCAGCCAGAACTCGCACTTCTTCAACTTGGCATAAAGCTTGTATTCACGAAGCTTTTGGAGTACCAGCCTCAAGTGTTGCTCATGATCTTCACGACTTTTGGAATAAATAAGGATGTCATCAATAAAGACGACCACAAAGTGATCCAAATATTCCTTGAATACACGGTTCATTATATCCATGAAGGCAGCAGGAGCATTAGTCAATCCAAAGGACATGACTAGGAATTCATAATGCCCGTACCGAGTTCTGAAAGCCGTCTTTGGAATATCCTCAGTTCTAACTTCAGCTGATGATATCCAGAACGAAGATCGATCTTTGAAAAGAATTGTGCTCCTTACAACTGGTCAAATAGGTCATCAATACGTGGCAATGGGTACCTGTTTTTGATGGTGACATGATTCAACTCCCGATAATCAATACAAAGTCGCATACTTCCATCTTTCTTCTTCACGAATAGAATAGGAGCACCCCAAAGAGAAGTACTAGGACGAATAAAGCCAATGTCTAACAATTCCTGCAATGGATCTTTAACTCCTGAAGTTCAATAGGAGCCATTCGATATGGGGCTTTGGAAATGGGTTTTGTACTGGGTTCAAGGTCGATACAAAATTCAATTTCACGCTCTGGGGGTAGGCCAGGAAGTTCTTCAGGGAATATGTCAGGAAATTTATTAACAATAGAAATATCATTCAAAACTGACGTATTTTTGTTTAGATCCGTGACATGAGCTAAGAAAGCTTGACATCCGTTTTTCAATAAACGAATAGCTTTATGGCTTGAGATGACAGCGATTGATTTTAATAGTTTGGTTGCTTGAATTCGCATAATAGGTCGATTAGGAATATGAAAGCTAACAACCTTATGAAAATAATCAATTTTTGCATGATGAGTAGTTAACCAATCAATCCCTAGAATCACGTCAAATGCAAGTATTTTAATGAAATCAGATCGACAGGTAATGTGTGGGTACCAACTTGAACCAAACATGACTTATAAACCGTGGATGTAATGAAGGTTTCTCCCAATGGAGTTTCAACAGACAAGTCAAAGTCTAATTTTTCCGGAGTCAAATTTAATCGATGAGCGCAAGTAGGAGAAATAAAAGAATGGGTAGAACCGATATCAAATAAAGTATAGACTTCGTTAGAGTTTATGATAAGCTTATCCGTGATGACCTCATTCGGGTTCCTTGCTTTCTGGGAGGTCACAACAAACGCTCTCCCTTGCACTACGGTTTTGACTTTTCTGGGACGGCCTTTGGTGTCTCCATCCTAGCTGAACTTATTTTTGGTAAACGAAAAAATCGAGCTAAATGACCTTCTCTTCCACAATTATAACATGCTTTAGACGGCATCGCGCAGTTTGGACTGATGTGCCCCTCCCCTCCGCATTTGAAACATATGATAGGTGGTCGTTCTCCTTCCTTAACAACGGGTGCTGGTGCTGACGTCTTTCCATCATTGTTGAATCTTCTCTTCTTGAAATGACCATTCTTATTGTTTTGGCCCTGATTACCACCGAAGTGGTTGCCATTTCTGGCCTGTTGATTCCCTCCACGCTTGTTGTCACCGCTTCGATGACTGTTCACTGGTATTATCATTTTGCCGACTGCTCTCTTTTGGTTGCGTTAACTCATTATCGCGCTCCACTAACTGAGCCCTATTCACAACATCTGAATACAAACACAGTTTATGAGAAATAAGATGTTGACGTATCTCAGGTTTTAAACCTCGCAAAAACATTCGCGCCATGCGCTCTTCATTATCCACCAAGTGGGACGCAAACCGGGACAACTCAGCAAATTTAGCCTCATACTGCGACACGGTCATATTATTCTGCTCTAATTTGATGAAATCCACCTCCTTCATGTGACGAACACTTTCGGGAAAGTATTTGTCATTGAACAGCTCTTGGAACTTCTCCCAAGACATCTTCAGTGTAGCAGGTTGAGTACGCTTAATCGATTCCCACCAGTAATCTGCCTCTCCTCGCAACATAAAGGCGACAAAGGGAACCTTTTGCTCCTCAGAGCATCCCAAGACATCAAATATCTTGGTGATCTGCTTTATCCATGTTTCCGCTATAAGTGGTTTTGGCTCTCCCTTAAACTCGGTGGTCCCAGCTCCTTGAACTGTTTAGCGGTGACCGTCCGAGAGTTTTCAGTGTTTCCACCTATATTTTGGACAGGAGCCGCTCTCGCCTGCTGTTGCATGAACTGCATAAAGCTTCTGAACATTTTATCATTCATCATTTGGTCAGTATTGTTGTTTGCATGAGGATTGTCACCTTCCTGATGCACATTATCCTGATTATTAATATGTGGTGAATCAACAGTCGCCTGTGCTCCATTGCTATTCTCAACATTCTCGGATACCATTTTTAGATACTGTCACAAAACAAAAGTTAATTGATATGTCATATATTATCCTTATATTCTGACCGACCAATTAAATACCATGCAAATAAACTTAGGTAGGTCATACTAGCGAAGGAATTCCCCGTCTCTCCCCTCCTAGTTCTATTCTCACATCTTAGCCAGGGATTATATCCCTAAGCTTTGATACCAACTGTGACGCCCCCAAAATTAGGTATACATCACCCATCTTGGGTCGTCAGATACATGGTACAGAATACAAATACAACTTACTAATACAACTGTCGTGTACAATACGACAAAACATAACTGTGAGTTTGAATACAATTATTGTCTACTAGAGACTATACAAACTCAAAAGGAGTCCTCATTACAATTATTGTCATACTATTTAACAGAATAGTGAGGACTACTAATACTATCATCTGGTCCATCACTCCGTTCCCCGACTCGTCCCAGCTATATTCTCATTTCCTGAAGAGAACAGTGAAAGAAAGAGTGAGCTCAACTAGCCTAGTAAGAAATATTATGACTAAGATAATGCAGAATAAATTATCATTAGCCTTCAACAGTGTTAAACTGATAAAATATAACGAACATCAAGTTTAAATGCAGCGGAACAAGCAATCCATTAAAAGAGTCAAGTAAAAAATAAAATCCACTATCTTCTATGATTTAAAAGGTTTTTCAACACTGTTATCGATGGGACTCAGCTTAATAAAATAATCCACATCATCGAATCACCCCTGCACTACGGCCAAGGATATTCGTGTATTCATTAATGGTCATGATCATGCCAACAACTGTCCATCAATGCACTACGGGCCAATGAGGACTTTTACCACATCATTTGTAACATTACGGTCATGATTATACCGAATAATTCCTGGTCATAATCATACCAAGTCCATCTATGCACTACAGGCCACAGATGACTTTCAACATTTTATAAACATGAGGATGATGACAATGATATAAGAATTCAATAAAACAAGTTCAAGAATTAATTTATCCAAGAATTAACAACGTCCAAATTGTCAACATGATACTGCTTTGTGGAGTAAAATTCAAGAATGCTTAGAAGAATATCTTCATGAAAAGATACTGGATGAACCGCAATTATCAAGGATATTCCCATAATTTCATGGAGTATAGAAGTTAAAACTTAACCAATTAAGTATAATAAAGAATGAAATAATAAAAGAAATCACCATGCATGCAATAGACCGCACAAACAGGTTATTCCAACAGAATAATAAATAATGGAACCAGGTCCGGCGTAAATGCACAGACAGGATATTCTAGAATAATAAATAATGGAACCAGGTCCGGCGTAAACGCACAGACAGGATATTCCGACAGAATAATAAATAATGGAACCAGGTCGGTGTAAAATACACAGACATGATGTTCCAACAGAATAATAACAAGACGGAACCAGATCCGGTGTAAAACATACAGACAGGATGTTCCAACAGAATAATAATAAAAACGGAATCAGGTCCGGTGTAAAACACACAAACAGGATGTTCCAACAGAATAATAGAAGAATGTCACCAAGTATAGGGTAGAACGCGTATACAGGTTATTCCAACAGAATAATAAGAAATGGAATACAAAAGTTCTCTTCATGAATAAGAAAGAATAACACCCCTTACCGTTTTAAAGAAGAACTGAAATAAGGAAGTAGTTAAGTAGCAGAATACTTTTCTTCTCTCTCTCTATAGTTTCTCTCTCTAGATTTCAGTGAATTCGTAAGAAATAATGAAGGAATGAGCTGCTATTTATAGAAAAATAGAATACATAGTAACTAATCCATGAACGGTCCAGATGGATTACTTTAATCTGACGGTTCATATTTAAAGAAAAATCTTTTAAATAAAATATAATATATTCTATTTATAGAATAACTTTAATAAAGTATTCTGTTTTATATAAAAAGATATTTTTGTTTTATTACGTTAATAATACGAATAAAACAAAACTTCATTATCGCTAAATAATTCATATTATTAACTGACAATAATTGAATCAAACTGAGTGACTTCTCACATAAGCATTAATAATCAATACCGTGTGCTACTATGCAACCACACGTGTTACTGTACTTTTACTACCGAGTAGTTCAACAGTATCAATGGTAAAACTTCCGCCGTTATTTTTAATAAAATATTTTTGTCGTTTTTTCAATCCGACAATAATTCCGTTGTGAGGTCCACCAATGATTGTGCCGTTGTACGAATATTCTCTGTTAAAACGAATATTCCCCGACCAATCGAATATTATATAACAACTTGCGTACTTTGCAAAATTTATAAATATTATCCACAACTATAATATTATATCAAATTAACTCCATAATATTCAAAAATAATATTTATAGAAAATTCATCTTTATTTATAAAAGTTGGGGTCTTACATAATCCCTTCCTCAACTGTTTATAATAAAAAGAAAGAGATTACTTTACCGATTCACAATCATCTTCTTAATCTTTTCTTTTCTGCTTAAGTTTTTCTTTTTGAAAACTTATCCGCTGTTAAATGGTATCAGAGCCACACGGTTGATTCTTGATGCTGTTCGGTGGTTTCGATGGAGAGATTACATTAATTTCTAGACTAACTGTTTGATGAAGAAGGAAGTAGGAAGAACTTCTTCTTCTTATCTAACTAAGAAGATCGAAGCTGGAAGCTTCATCTCCGGCTAACTCTAGAGAGAAGGGAGAGCGGACCTCAGATGAGGTTTTCTTACAAAAGAAAAGTCTGAGTAATTCTCTAACACTTCGAGTTACTTAAATAGAAAACTGAAAAGTAAATTACTATTTGATTACTTAAGTAAAAGTAAAACGTAATAAACATTTTACATTTACTTTTACATTGGTAAATGTAAGAAACATTTAACTTAAGTAAAAACAAAAGTTATATTCTTTTACTTTTACATTTACTAAAGTAAAAGACATTTGCTTTACGGAAAGCAAAAGCTGAGATGATGGCTGGGGCCATCACCTGTCGGTGACTAGAAGATGCCTCTAGAGTCTTCTTCGTTGACTAGTCCGTCTCTTGTGGATGCCGGAAGGTGCTGTTGATCATCTTCTCAGATGAGTCACCATCCCCATACATTTCCATCTCAAAATTTTTATCCAGGAAATAACCCTTTCAACCCCAAAAATTTTGTTTATAAAGAAGGAGAGGAAAATTTTTGGACCAAAAAATTGGTCAAAATCTTCAAAATTTCTTAAATTTTGTAGAAATTTTTTGTTTAAAAACAAATCAGATAAAATCTGAAACAAAGGATCACTCGATTGGTCTTGATCTATCAGCCAAATCGATCTAAATAGAAGACTGTTTGTTAACTGTTTAAACAAAAATTCTTTCTTTTGCCATTCCTCTTAAACTCGAGCCGATCTTGCCCTAAGTAAAATCATACCCGTAGATCTAAGGATTCCCAAAAGCCTTACACTTCTCCCAACCTAGAGACTTACAAATGCCATATAGGGACTTAAGCCGATCTTGGGTGTTTTACAGCAAGCTAGGCAAGTTCATGTAAGGAGCAACAGAAATTAAAAGTTTGCTAAAACATTTAAAAACAAACCAAACTGTTTTTAATCGAAACCACCGAACAACATCAAGAACAAACCGTGTGGCTCTGATACCATTTAACAGCGGGTAAGTTTTCGAAAAGAAAAATTTAAACAGAAAAGAAAAGATTAAGAAGATGACCGGTGAATCAGTAAAGTAATCTCTTTCTTTTTATTTATAAATAGTTGAGGAAGGGATTACATTAATTCATATACTAACTGTTTGAGGAAGAAGGAAGTAGGAAGAACTTCTTCTTCTTCATCTAACTAAGAAGATCGAAGCTGGAAGCTTCGTCTTCGGCTAACTCTAGAGAGAAGGGAGAGCGGACCTCAGGTGAGGTTTTCTTACAAAAGAAAAGCCTGAGTAACTCTAACACTTCGAGTTACTTAAATAGAAAACTGAAAAGTAAATTACTAATTGATTCACGCAGGAATCACTATTACATTAACTGAAGTAAAAGTAATTTACTTAAGTAAAAGTAAAACGTAATAATATTTTACATTTACTTTTACATTGGTAAATGTAAGAAACATTTAACTTAAGAAAAAGCAAAAGTTATATTCTTTTACTTTTACTTTTATATTTACTAAAGTAAAAGACTTTTGCTTTACAGAAAGCAAAAGCTGAGATGATGGCTGGGGCCATAACCTGTCGGTCACTAGAAGATGCCTCTGGCGTCTTCTTCGTTGACTGGTCTGTCTCTTGTGGATGTCGGAAGGTGCTGTTGATCATCTTCTCAGATGAGTCACCATCCCCATACATTTCCACCTCAAAATTTTTATCCAGGAAATAACCCTTTCAACCCCAAAAATTTTGTTTATAAAGAAGGAGAGGAAAATTTTTGGACCGAAAAATTGGTCAAAATGTATGGGGATGCTCACAAACAGTCTTCTGTTTAGATCGATTTGGCCGATAGATTAGGACCAATCGAGTGATCCTTTGTTTTAGATTTCATCTGATTTGTTTTTAAACAAAAAAATTTCTACAAAATTTAAGAAATGTTGAAGATTTTGACCAATTTTTCGGTCCAAAAATCTTCATCTCCTTCTTTATAAACAAAATTTTTGGGGTTGAAAGGGTTATTTCCTGGATAAAAATTTTGAGGTAGAAATGTATGAGGATGGTGACTCATCTGAGAAGATGATCAACAGCACCTTCCGGCATCCACAGGAGACGAACCAGTCAACGAAGAAGACTCTAGAGGCATCTTCTAGTCACCGACAGGTGATGGCCCCAACCATCATCTCAGCTTTTGCTTTCCGTAAAGTAAAAGTCTTTTACTTTAGTAAATGTAAAAGTAAAAGTAAAAGAATATAACTTTTGCTTTTACTTAAGTTAAATGTTTCTTACATTTACCAATGTAAAAGTAAATGTAAAATGTTTATTACGTTTTACTTTTACTTAAGTAAATTACTTTTACTTCAATTAATGTAATAGTGATTCCTGCGTGAATCAAATAGTAATTTACTTTTCAGTTTTCTATTTAAGTAACTCGAAGTGTTAGAGTTACTCAGGCTTTTCTTTTGTAAGAAAACCTCACCTGAGGTTCGCTCTCCCTTCTCTCTAGAGTTAGCCAGAGACGAAGCTTCCAGCTTCGTTCTTCTTAGTTAGATAAAGAAGAAGAAGTTCTTCATATTTCCTTCTTCCTCAAACAGTTAGTCTAGGAATTAATGTAATCCCTTCCTCAACTGTTTATAAATAAAAAGAAAGAGATTACTTTACCGATTCTCGGTCATCTTCTTAATCTTTTCTTTTCTGTTTACGTTTTTCTTTTTGAAAACTTATCCGCTATTAAATGGTATCAGAGCCACACGGTTGGTTCTTGATGCTGTTCGGTGGTTTCGATTAAAAATAGTTTGGTTTGTTTTTAAATATTTTAGCAAACTTTTAATTTCTTTTGCTCCTTACATGAACTTTCCTAGCTTGGTGTAAAACACCCAAGATCGGCTCATCTGAGAAGATGATCAACAGCACCTTCCGACATTCACAGGAGACAGACCAACCAACGAAGAAGACGCCAAAGGCATCTTCTAGTCACCGACATGTGATGGCCCCAGCCATCATCTCAGCTTTTGCTTTCCGTAAAGCAAAAGTCTTTTACTTTAGTAAATATAAAAGTAAAAGTAAAAGAATATAACTTTTGCTTTTACTTAAGTTAAATGTTTCTTACATTTACCAATGTAAAAGTAAATGTAAAATGTTTATTACGTTTTACTTTTACTTAAGTAAATTACTTTTACTTCAGTTAATGTAATAGTGATTCCTGCTTGAATCAAATAGTAATTTACTTTTCAGTTTTCTATTTAAGTAACTTGAAGTGTTAGAGTTACTCAGGCTTTTCTTTTGTAAGAAAAGTACATTACTATGAGAAGAACAGATGCACATACAAACAGAATTAAATTACTAAAATAAAAATAAATTTATTGATTAACTCGAACTATTTACAAGTGCAGAAAATAAAATTAACTTACAAGATAACTAAAAGAAGAATTTAGAAGAAGAGGGGTTAGGTAGGCTAAACAGCGATGGAGGCTAAAGATTAGTCAGAGAAGGATCTCTGAGTCTTTCTAAGTCTGCCTAACTAAATGAATTCGATTTCCTTTTATAGAACAAGAAAATGAACTGTTACATGATTACTATTACAATAACTAAGGTAAAGTGAAAGTAAAAAACATATTACATTTACTAAAGTAAAGTAAAAATAAAGTAAAGGATAAGAATCTGCTTTCGGTGGAAAAGCAGACGTCTTCTTTTGACTAAAGGGGTTGTGGGGCCAGATGACTAACTGAGTGCTACTTTTGGTGGAAAGTAGGAGATGCTACTGGCGAGGCTGCCTGAGCCGGTGCTAACTGGTGAAGCTGGTGACTAGGCTGCCAGAGCATGTGCTGACTGATTTGGATGAAGCTGGTGATTAGGCTGCCGGAGCAGGTGCTGACTGATTTGGAT